>CAUYQG010108885.1:0-43303 GCA_963574415.1 Tarsius wallacei
GGTAAGCAAGACCTCATCTCTACAATAAATCCAAAAATTAGCCGGGCGTGGTAGCGCGCGCCTGTAGTTCCAGCTACTTGGAAGGCTGAGGCAGAAGGATCACCGGAGCCCAGCAGGTTGAGGCTGCGGTGGCCGGGAGCGGCCACTGCACTCCAGTCTGGGCGACAGAGTGAGACTCCAAAAAAAAAAAAAATATTCACGAAGCTATTATACTACAGTTGCTAGAAACATCTGACATAATTGTCTGGTTTTGTTTGCATAATTGCATTTGTCGCTAGTAAAACTACCAAAAAATTTTCATTTTTAAAATAAGGAGAATCTGTGTAAGAGAATTGACAAGGTATTTCTCTGTTCTATATTTCCATATTTAGTTTCTATATTGTTAAAAACAAACCTTTTCCTTGTCAAAAACTGACCTTTTTAAAAAAAATTTATAACCATTTTTATATGTGCTTATCTTCATCTAGGAAGCTTTTTTTGGAAAAGATCTTCTAGATACAAGTAGACAAAACAAGCTGAGTTTAGATAATCTATCAGAAGATGCAGCTCAGCTTTCATATAAAACAAACATGAACACAGGTTTCTTGGATCCTTCTTTAGATCCACTACTTAGTTCATCCTCAGCTCCAGCAAAATCTGGAACTCAAGGTATGTGGAACAATTCACAGATGCTTTCTTTATATCATATGACATTCATCTTCCTTTCCTTTAAGCCCTTGAAGTGCTTTTGTTTGGCTTCATTTGTATTTTAAGAAATCAACTCTACTGAAGTTTAACTTAACATTCAAATGCAGCTATTTTAAGTGCACAGGTCTATAAGATTTGGCAAATGAATTTGCCTGTGTATCTTACCACCAAAATCAAGAGTTGTGAAGGGAAATGTTTGGCTTATACTTTGCTGAGAGCAATGTGAGGAAGCATAATTTGGCCATAGTTCGTGAGTTTTAAATTTAATAATCTTCATCTTAGGTAAGATAATTGCACTGCATAAAGAAATTCAAAACAGAAGGAAACCAAGAAGAATGCCGTAATTGGAAACTTGCTGGCAAGTTTGTGTTAATACAATGAGATATATAGCCCTATATAATGGTTTCTCACCACTGACAGTTTGATCCAATAATGCCTTGTTTTAGGAGGGAGGCTGGTACATTGTAGAATGTCTAACAACATTTCTGGCCTCATGACATCATGATGATCAAAAGCATCTTCAAATGATTCCAAATATTTTTTGGTGGGCAGAATCACTCCTGGTTGAGAACCATTGTCCTAGGTATAATGCATATGGGAATTACTAACAATCAGGGAAAGATACAAGAACTTGGTGTATTTATAACATAATACTAATGTCAACAAGGCTAGAGAAGTTTCACTAGTTGACTATGTGAAGGTTGTGATCACAGTGTTTTTCACCACTTCTAGGTTTTTATGATACTATCAATTGTAAATTAATATTCTTTTGATAAGCTTTCTTTTTATCATTGATTACATTTGTTAGTTAATTTTATAAACTCACTTTGTAAAACAGTTCTCCACTGAAAAATGACCTTTGATATTAAGTAGTTACAGCTTCACTACCTTGCATTATCCTGGATTGAAATATAGACATTTTATTTTATTTTATTTCATTTCATTTCATTTTATTTTTTGAGTTGGAATCTCACTCTGTTGCCCAGGCTGAAGTGCAGTGGTACGCTTGTGGCCACAGCAGCCTTGACCTACTAGGCTCAGGTGATCCTTCCACTTCAGCCTTCCTAATAGCTGAAACTACAGGCGCACACCACCATGCTTGGCTAATTTTTTGATTTATTGTAGAGACGAGGCCTCGACAAGTTGCCCAGGCTTGTCTCGAACCCCTGGTCTCAGGCAATCCTCTTGCCTCGGCCTCCCAAAGTGCTGGGATTACAGACTTGAGCCACTGTGCCCGACCATACTTTTATTTTGATTTCCTGAAATAATTAGAAGCAATCTTAACCCCTTGTTGTATGCATGTGGGTGTCCAGTCTACCTTACTGTTGGTAGTACGGTCATGCTTCTTATTTGTTCAGCCCTAGCAGATTTTTTAAAAATTTTCTTTTATTTTTTTTCTCACTTTCTAGATTGTAGAGAGGCAGTCTTAACAGATATTTTTAAAACTTTTAATCCTGTTGGTTTAAGTACTTACCTGCTCTTATCCATGTCAATATGTTGCTAAAATAATGTAAATGAAATAAATGTAGGTCCTCCAGCCATTTAAAGACTTAAATAGAAGTTATTTGCACTTGAGTTTTATAAGGAAAAGGACCGGAGCTGAACACAGGACATATTGTCATAGAAAGGACATGTTGTTTTTACTTCTTTTTCCTTTTTCTGACCCCCCCCCAAAAAAAAAACTGCTGAAGAGAGAATGATTTTACAATAAGACAAAGTTTAAGACCAAAACTTGGAGGACTAGAAAAATACACCCATTTCAAAACTTAAATTAAACTTAATGATTTTTGCAGTTGAACCACTCTTTTGACTTTATAATGGAAAATTAACAAGAAAAGGCTTTTTTCTTAACATTTCACTCATTGTAGTCCATTATTTCAATTTTAATAATTTGTTAATAAGATTTAAAATCCTTTACTTTAGGTATGGGCAAATTTTTAAAGTCTTTTAATAATGTCAGCTATAATTTATATAGTAGAATTTCATTACTTTAAAACAAGCAAAAAATCACTATATGGCCCCCTGAAAGAATTATTCATAATTTTATTCCTTTCAAATGTACCATTGTTTAGCTAATACATTATTGAAATAATTTTATTTCTCTAAAAACTTTCTAAATATTTGGGCACACAAAATTTAATATGATGTTCTCGTGGATTCTACTTGAGAAGTATATAACGAGACCAAGACTGTGTTTCCTAGAGATAATTTGATCTGGAGTATTACATTTATGTCTGCCCAGCCTCCCCTAAGTAAAAATACACTTAAAATGAATTCAAAATTTTAAATGTTCTTTACTGAATGACTAATATAATTTATTAAGCTAGTCTAGATGAGACTTCCAGTGTTTCCTACTTATTAGGCCAAACCCCCTTAGAATCCTCCTTGATTTCTCATTCACCATGTTCCACATCTTTTCAATCCACGCTTTTGTCTCTGCCTTCAAAATCTGCCCCCTTATAAAGTGGTAGCTCTAAAAATAACATCTAGAAAATAAAACATAGGAGAGTTAAAATATGAAAGACAAGTCTGTTACCCTTTAGAAATTTCTGGTACCATCTAATTACCGCTTCCAGCTTTGTTCTTCATAGTGATTACTCATTCACTCATTAATTTTTAAAAAAAAAAACAACTTCAGGATGCACAGATCTATGTGGATATTATTTTTAGAGATACTACTTTTTTTTTCTTCTTCAATGAGACAGGGTCTTGCTTTGTCACTCAGGCTGGAGTATAGTGGAATGATGTTAGCTTACTTTGGAGATGCCACTTTTTTAATGAAGAAAAAAAAAGATTTTTTTTTTTCTTGCTGTGTTATACTGTTCATTCTTTTCCATTTTATTGCCTCCAGGTCTTTATATTTTTTTGTTTTGTTTTGTTTCAGTAAACATTAGTCGCAGAACAGAATAGTCTGAATTTTAAATAACTTTTTGTTGTTTAAAACGTTAGAGTGCCTTATGAAAAATTCCTACCATGGAAGTAAAGAGGCTAACGTTTTTATCATTCTGGCACTCACCTCAGCACCTGTTGTATTTTAAGTATTTAGGAAATGATTTGATGTGTAGAAAAATACTGAAATTTTAAAAATATACTTACTATTTTAGGTACTGCTGATGACCCATTAGCTGATATTTCCGAAGTTTTAAATACAGATGATGACATTCTTGGAATAATTTCAGATGACCTAGCAAAATCAGTTGATCATTCAGGTATATGTGAAAATTATTTACACAATTTTTGTTTTATGATATGAGAGTTGTATGTGTATGAAACAAGTTTAGTCTTTTTGTCTGTTTCCCAGTAACTTAAGTTTTTTGTATGTGTTTTTATTTTTGGCTTTTGACTTTGTCAAAGAGCTCAACATTTTATTTTATTTACCTCGGCTTTCCTGCTTTAGGAGGGGATAGATAGCAAGTTAGTTAATTTCTATTGTCTTTCTAATTGCATCAAATTTAAGGCACGTTGCCTTAAAGTCTTGCTGTATTTTGTTTCTTCTTTTGATTGCGTTTTCCCTAGCTCTCTGCTCCTGTGGTAATCATCCATTTTATTTGGTTTGGGTCTTGTAGGTCTTGATTTATGCACTTTCCAGGTTGAGAGCTCACCTTTTCCATTTGGTAAGAAACTGAGCAATGGATGACCGCTGAATAGAAGTAGTCTTTTTTATAGTGATTTCAGCTGAAACAACCTGTAGGTGCATGCATATTTATTAGTAGTGCTAATTTGTCACTAATCCATACTTTGCTTTTCCCTTTGTGTGGCTAAAGCATAGTATAGCTGTACTGTCCTTTGGGTGACTTTTTCAGTAGTTTTTTTTTTTTTTTTAAATGAGTGGTTTTATTTTTGTTAATATGTAATTTATAATATTACCTAAATACTATAGAGTTAGTTCCTAATATATATAATCAAGCAAGAGCAGACTAAATTTTTACTTTAATACAATAATTTTGAGAAAGCATGAAAAATCTAGGTGATAGACCATTTTTACTTGACTCTTGCTTAAAATGTGTATATGAGATAAAGCATATTATATTTTTATAAACATATATTCAGAATGTCTACAAAATATTTTTAAAATATAAGCTATACTTGAACTTATTTACAAAGGGTAATATTTATTAAGAGAATTTTGGAGCCTTTTATTAATTTATATGAAACTTCTCCTTCTTGTTTCCCACACTGTATAATAATTGAACTGTACATTTGAAACCAGTGTTTTCCAAGTTAAAGCAATTATTTGTATATTGACTGCTCATATCTTCCTATCTTAATGAGTTTATTTTTTGCAGAAATTGGCATGTTAAAATCAGATGTGTTCTTTCATTCTTCAGGAAATGTATTTACTTTTATTAAAATATAACTATGTGGCACCTAAGCTTACCAATGCATTCTGCCTAATTTTTACTGATTGACTGATTCAGAATTACAGACTTTGTCTGTTTTAATCATATTGTGCTTTATTAATGCAGGACGTTTTCCATGAGTGTTCTGAATTCACCTTTAATGTATTCACCTTCCTCTTAGATATTGGTCCCATCGCCGATGATCCTTCCTCTTTGCCTCAGCCAAGTGTCAATCAGAATTCACGACCATTAAGTGAAGAGCAACTAGATGGGATCCTCAGTCCAGAACTAGACAAAATGGTCACAGATGGTAAAATATTTGCCCTACATCTAGGCTTTCTAAAAAACATGAGTAAATATGCTTTTCAAAGATTTCTGCATGGTTATTTATCATTTAATTTATATTATTATTTCTACATCAATTAAATGCTATTTTATATCAGCATGTTGAGTTAGTGTTGTTAATTTTTCTATTTATTTTATTCTAGGAGCAATTCTTGGGAAGTTATATAAAATTCCAGGTATTTGTATTCTGATTTCTTAGTTTATGAAAATCCCATTCTCTATACCGTGGCCCTAATAGTCTTTTAATCTTACTACTGTTTTTATTTTATTTTGTAGAGCTTGGAGGAAAGGATGTAGAAGACTTATTTACTGCTGTACTTAGTCCTGTAACCACTCAGCCAGCTCCATTACCACAGCCTCCCCCTCCAACACAGCTGTTGCCAATACACAACCAGGGTATGTTATGACTTATAGATGTATGGTTCTACATTATATCCACGTGTGTGTGTGTGTGTGTGTGTGTGTGTGTCTGTGTGTACATGGAGGCGAGTTTTGCCCATTTCCTTAGTAGCTGTGTATATAAACTGATAGGAGAAAGCCCTCCTTTGTGATGATAGAAAAATAGGACCTTCATCCATCTCCCTGAAATTTTCTATAAATCCATGATCCCCACCTTATGACTGGAATTCTTTTG
Organism: Tarsius wallacei; assembly: GCA_963574415.1. Taxonomy (NCBI): domain Eukaryota; kingdom Metazoa; phylum Chordata; class Mammalia; order Primates; family Tarsiidae; genus Tarsius; species Tarsius wallacei. The sequence goes on from CAUYQG010108885.1 coordinate 6,007, forward strand.
CCTGTTCATTGGCTGTGGGGAGGATATAGTAGTGCCAGCCCTCTTCCTTTCCCCCAGTCCCAATCCCACCTCACTTCCACACCAGTTCTTTTCCCACACAGGGACTTCTTTGTTTGGAGCGCTACACCCCACCCTTACCTGGCTGCCTTGTACTCATTGATCTGGTCTTAACTTCACTGACATTTCTTCAGAGGATAGCCAGTCACCACTTGTGCATCTATCTCCATGCCTTTCATTTGTAGCGTGTGGCACAAATACAAATACCTGTTTGGATAATTAAGGTCTTACCTTTATAATGATTGTGAACGCCCCCTTTTCCTTTTTCTTTTCTTTTCTTTTTTTTTTTTTTTTGAGTTGGAGTTTCACTCTGTCACCCAGGCTGGAGTGCAGTGGCACGCTTATGGCCACCGCATCCTCTACCTTCTGCCTCAGCCTTCCGAGAAACTGGAACTACAGGCACGTGCCACCACACCTGTGTAATTTTTTGATTTATTGTAGAGATGAGGTCTCGCCAAGTTGCCCAGACTGGTCTTAAATGCATGGACTCAGGCAATCCTCTCACCTTGGCCTCCCAAAGTGCTGGGATAATAGGCATAGGCCTCTGTGCCCAGCCCAGTGTGAGCTCTCTAAAGGCTAGGGTAGGGTCATATGTGTCTTGCTTATCACTGCATACCCAGCTGCAGAGTATGTGTACAGTATATACTTTCAGAGTACATCAGTGACTCTTCTGCTCCCTGTAGACATGATGAGATTTCTGTGAAATTTTACTGTTTGATCCTTTTTCTTCTACCTACTTGTAACTAGTTGCCATATAAAATAGGTTTAAGACTTTAATTTTTTTACTCTTTCTAGAGGTTGGAAATAAAATAGCCTAGAATTAAGATCTGTCTGAGTAAATAGGGAGATTGGGTGCTACAGGTATGGGAATCTCCTATAGAAAGGAGTTTAGCATCCCATGGTGGCACACATTTTTGATGAGTTGAGTATAGGGACATATCTCTTTATCCTGTTGTCACTGCTTCATGTCTATTTACTGAATTGAGTAATATGATGATACCTTTATAAACTCTTTATCTTTTCTGTGTATAAGTGCCAACATGTGGATAATTTACAATCTTTACTAATAATTTTTTGTGTACGTGAAAAATTCCATAATGCACATAATTGAAATATTTGAGTTTCTACCAGTTTAGTCTCTAAACATAGATTTACCTTGACTTTTGCTAGAGCAAACATGTGATTTACATTTCCATAAAACATTGTAACTGCTTCTTGCCTTAATTGTTCCTTTATTCTTTTAATAATTAAGAACTTTTAACTATTTCTTTTCTCAACATGTAAAAATAGTCTGTCTTCATATTTTCTATAACTGAAAGTATGTATTTTAAAAATCAGATCAGTTAAAGATGTGTTTCTTTAACTGATGATTTTATTGTAGCTGGGACTAAGTTAGAACCTAGGGTTCATATAAAGATACTTGCAATGCTAATTGAACAGAAGGAGTAATATGAGAGACACTGAAGTGAGAATAAGTAGTACTGTGCTACAGAGTGGGTATAAGGAATGAGGAGAACGGGGAGATGAGGCGCATTAGGCTGTATATAAGCCAGGCTGGCCTCGAGGATAATCACAAAACCTGGATCAAAGAAAGACTCAGTGTGTGTGTTGTAGACAATAGTGGAGTTATCATGAACTTAGTTTTAGACCACTTTTAGGTTGGTAGAAATGAGTCAGACACATTTTCTGACTTACTGTCAGTTGTAGTTAGTCAAGGCTATGGGATGTGGGAACTATCTGTGTAGTGGTGCTAATTGAAGCTGTTGGAAGGATGAGATTTCTTAAGGGTATATACTACATGTAGAGTATAGAATCTTGAGGAACTCTTACTTTTAATTGAATGTAATGCTTTATATTAGGTGTACAATTACATGTTTATTCTTTTTGAGGGTTAGGTGAAAGTGAAAAATGTAGTGAAATAGAGACATTGAGTGAGAGGGTATGTAGGATCTTGGAAATGAGCATTAGAGCCAGGTTATGTAGTTAATTAAGGATGAATATTTGAAATACTTTCTTTTATTGGACTGTGAAGAAGTTGTTGGTACTCTTTAGTGGAGAAACGTCAATAGGAGTGGTATGGAAGGAGAGGCAGAGTGGAATATATTGACAATTATACAGGTCAGAAATTGGAAGATGAAAATTTTAAGATAGAGATATAGTAACTTGAAATTTTTTAAGATAAAAGTTAAGTGAAGTAACATTTGCATTTTTATAAACTAATGTGACCAGGTTGAGTAGGTCATTTCTGAAGGAAGAAAAAAAAAAACACTGCACAGTGAGTGGAGTCTCACTGTGTCATCTAGGCTAAAGTGCAGTGGCATGCTCACAGCCACCACAGCCTCAACCTGCTAGGCTCAGGTGATCCTTCTACCTCAGCATTCCAAGTAGCTGGAACTATAGGCACGGGTCATCACGCCCGGCTAATTTTTTGATTTATTGTAGAGATGAGTTCTCACCAAGTTGCCCGGGCTGGTCTGGAACCGATAGGCTCAGGCAATCCTCTCACCTTGGCCTCCCAAAAGTGCTGGGAGATTATAGGCGTGAGCCACTGTGCCCAGCCTAAAAAATTACCTGTTAATTAAAATAATAATGAAGGGAAAATGCTTTGCATTTACTTGTATGTCCTTTAACAAGTTATTTAACTTCTCTGGGTCCTCTTTGCTTAAATGGAGCTGCACATAGTTACCTATTTCATTGGGCTGCCATTCTCATTACCAATAAAGAAACTTTTGTTTACCCTCATTACATGAGAGACATTTGATATTTTTTATTAAAATTTCAGATTATTTAATGGGACCTACTTTTTACTGGAGTTGAAAGTAGATGTAATGTTTTATTTTGAAAAAAAAAAAACAAACAAATATTGCCCTTTAATCCTTGGAGTAAACTTAACGGTCACTAGACACTTGTCATTTGAAAACCTGATCCAGTGGGGCCATCTCTGACATTTGGTTGGATAAGCCCTATCACGTAAGTCATATGGTTCTAGGAAGTATTTGAGATGAACTATGTTAAACTTGTTGGTAATTAACCTCAGTATCCTCACATACACACTGGAACTATACACTTTAGTATTGTAACATTCAGATGATCTGAATTAGGTGAGAGGACATTATGCATTGTAAAACATTCTGTCTGAGATATTGCTCTGGGTTTTTATCTAATGGTGTGGCCAAGTGATCAGATTAGGAGTTCTCTTTATCTCAAGTGTTAGCCAACTCTGTATTACCATTTGTATAATTAATTGGTGATGTGGATCTCCTGTAATAGTACTACTCAAAGCGTTACAACACTTAACAGACGCCTTGTATTAGAGTACGTTTTTTCACAGATTATCAAGTTTAATTGGGAGGGTTTTTTGAAGGGTTTTTTTCTTTTTCTTTTTGCTGGAAAACTGCTCCAATAAGAACCCCAGATAATTCAGACAAGCAGACAATCACAATAGAGATTGGAGTTACATGCCTGAAGGAGTTTGTAGAGAAACAAAGTGGTCTTATGATTTGCCTAGTGTCTATTTAGAAAGAAAATAGGCCAGGCATGGTGGCTAACTCCTGTGATCCCAGCATTCTGGGAGGCCAAGGCGAGAGGATTGCTTGAGCCCAGGAGTTCGAGACAAACCTGGGTAACATAATGAGACCTCATCTTTACCAAAAAAAATTTTAAAAGCCAGGCATGTTGGCACATGCTTATAGTCCCAGCCCTTTGGGAGGCCAAGGTAGAAGGATCGACTGAGCCCAGGAGATGGAGGCTGCCGTGAGCTGTGATTGTGCCACTGCACTCCAGCATGGGTGACAGAGTGAGACTCTGACTCAAAAAAAAAAAAAAGAAAACGATAAGGTACATGAAACTTGTGAATAAGCTGAACTGAGAGTTAAATCCTTTGGTGGCTGAACTACAAGTAATGAAACTTAGGCCAAAACCAGAATGTTTATTTTTTGATAATAATCATCTCATTGTTATTAGTAATGAAATATTGCTTATGGTTAGGAGCTATTTTACAGGAAGTGCCAGTGTAAGTGCCAACGTGTATTAAGAGGAATAGGAATATAAGAACCATCTATTTGTAAATTTCCAATGAAGAAGAATATTTGATAAAACATACTAGGATTTGCTGTCATTCATTCTTTTTATGGAGTTAATATGTATTGAATAGTTGCTTCATACCAACCACTCTGCTAAGAGCTGTACATAAATTGTTTCTGTTAACCCAAATAACAGAATATCTCCTTTTTACAGAAAAAGAAATAGTTTCTGTTCCTAACAAGTAGCAGAACTAAGATTCAAACCCAGAGCTGTCAGTCTCCAAAACACATGCTATTTCTAGTATATAATAATGAAGTAAACACAGCTGGGGAGACCATATTTCAAAATTTTATAGCTAAAAGTCACTCTTTAAGTACTATTATACAGTATAATATTGAAAAAATGCTACTTTTAAATAGCATTCAAAGTTTTTATTTAGAAGTAAAGCTGTCCCTCAGTATACATGGGGGATTGGTTCCAGGACTCTCACTTATAAACAGATCTGAGCATCCTAAGGTCCTATGTTCAACCTTGCAGAATATGCATGCACAAAAAGTCAGCCCTCACTTCATATATGCAGGTTTTGTTCCATCTGTGTGTGTTTGAGAAATATTCGCATTTAATGAGATGCACAGAGTTCAAATCTGTGTTGTTCAAAGGTCACTGTGTTCTAGCTCCTTGTTATTTATGAAAATTGTGCAAACTGAATTACTATTTTTTTCTCTTAAGATGTTTTTTCACGGATGCCACTCATGAATGGTCTTATTGGACCCAATCCTCATCTCCCACATAATTCTTTGCCTCCTGGAAGTGGACTGGGAACTTTCCCTGCAATAGCACAATCCCCTTATCCTGATACCAGGTATTTAAAAACCTTATTTTCTATAGGAACTTAAATTGCAGTAATTTCTGTTTGATCTATATATAAATTAAGTGTTCTGTTTAAATTATGCATGATATTATATGTTGCATTTATTGTGAATTTTGCTAGAAATAATCAAATATGTTACTTTTTGCTATTTTGCAATAGGTTTTAATAAAAGTGTGCTTGAGTATACTCTTAGGAAATTATTTTATGTTCATGAAGCAAAGATGTTTGTTTTTCGCCAGGGACAAAAATCCAGCATTTAATTCGATGGCAAGTGACCCTAACAACTCTTGGACACCATCAGCTCCCACTATGGAAGGAGAAAATGATACAATGTCAAATGCCCAGAGAAGCACATTGAAGTGGGAGAAAGAGGAGGCTCTGGGTGAAATGGCAACAGTAGCACCAGTTCTTTATACAAATATTAATTTCCCAAACTTAAAGGAAGAATTCCCAGGTAAGTCATGGATGTATTATTGCTGTGTATTTTACCAACATTGTCTTGTGTTTAATACCTTTTTTGTTAACTGCAATAGAGAGCTCTGACATATTCAACAATTTTCATGTGGAATGATAGTCCACAGTGTGAAGATTTGCTAGATATCTAGAAACATCTTATATTTTACTTAGTTCTTGTCCTTGTACTCATTTGCATATTTCCCAAAAGTTAGTTTCAGTTATTGAAATGGTCAGTTTTCAAGCTCCTCACAGTGCTTAATAAATGGAAGCCAGTGTTAGGCAATTTGAAAATAATTCCTGGAACTGACACTTATCATTTAATAAAAAATATTGTTAGACTAAATCAGTCAGTTCTAAATAGTGTTTGTATTGAAATTAATTCAATAAAATCTTCCCTTTTTCCCTCTTCACCTTCTCTAACTACACAGCTATTATTGCTTGTTTGAAAAACCCAGTTGGTAAAATAGTACCATTTCTGAAGATTCTGATTAACCTGTGAATGAAACATTTGGATTAATGAAATGTCAGTTATTCATTATTTGCAAGCAATGCTGTTTTGTTATTTTGAGTTCACGTTAGATCAACTAGATTGACGCAGTTATTGAAACGGTTTTGCAATAATTTCCCAGCTATCTGTCACAACATATGAGCCCTTTTAATTACTAGAGGGGTGTCTAGAAGTGACTTTTCATATGGATAGCCCCTGGTTTTTAGGTGCCTGTTTTGTTTGGTCTCCCTGTGATACTTTATTCATTGTTATGCTGTGTTATCTAACAGTAGAAACCAATGAGACACCTGTTAAAGCAGTAGCCCATTCTTCAACTACTTACGTTTGCCGTTTATATGGATAAGCATATGTTGTTATCTTGAGCTGTTTTATGTTAGCATAAATTGTCCTTAGAGCAGAACTCTAGTGTCTCTTTAAAGTAATTTTCTTTAATAATTTTACTTTGTGATTCAAGAGCCTCATGAAATACTATATTAAGGATGTTGGTCTGTCAACTGATTTCCATTTTCACTGGTGCTTTTTAGAAGCTTGGTTTTTAAAAAAAATATGGAATAAATAATTTCTATCTTTATTATTAACTGTTGATCTCATCCAGACTTCATTTTGTATTCTATCATGATACTGTGAATATCATAGAAATAGTTTGAAATCATTATCTTCCCATTAACTTGTACACAAATGCTGATGAGATGCTTATTTATGACTATGTTTACTTCCTTTAGGTCATGTTGATAGACTTCTATTTAGTGCAGATGTTTTACCAAACTTTTACTTTCATTCTGGTAGTATCTGACATGTTTGAGGGAATTTATTATATTTGGTTTAAATTTATTTTGGCTGCTTAGCCCCTTGACTTTAAAAACTTCCGGACACTACAGCCAGGTTGTTAATATGGCAGCACTTCATTTAGAAAATATTTACTTGGCCTGCTCTGTGCCAGGAACTTTGTGCTGTCTAAAGAACTTATCATAGGACTGCTATATCATAAAAGTATGACCTGAATAAGGTGAACTGTCAACAGTTAATCAATATTTTTTATTATAATGCACCATTAGTATGATTCTAAAAAAATTATGTACTCTGTTCTTTTGTTGCAGATTGGACTACTAGAGTGAAGCAAATAGCTAAATTGTGGAGAAAAGCAAGCTCTCAGGAAAGAGCACCATATGTGGTATTTTAAGATCCTATGTGTTAAATCTTTAAACACAGCTCTTGAGCCTTATTTTTATTGTTTCAGGTTAATAAAAAAGATTTTCCATTGCAGAAAATGCTTGTTAACACTTGTACAACAAGCAACTTTATTTTTACAATGATTTCCTAACTCATTATGTATCTTAATATAGGGTATAACATTTTTATAAACTAGTTACCAGAACCAGGATGTTGAAGATTGAAAAGCAGCTATTTTGAGGGCATGTTTAATTCATTTCACTTTAAAATTGCTTTATCTCTTCAGCAAACTGTACAGTTGGTCCTCTGTATCTATGGGTTCCATATCCATGGATTCAATCAACTGCAGATCAAAAATACTTGAGGGAAAAATGTCTGTACCAAACGTACAAACTTTTTTTCTTATCCTTGTTTCCTAAACAATACAATATAACTACTATTTACATAGCATTTATATTATACTAGGTATCACAAGTAAAGTTATCTAGAGATGATTTAAAGTTTACAGGAAGATGTAAGTAGATTATATGCAAATACTATACCATTTTATATCAGGGACTTGAGCATCCACAGATTTTGGTATCTACGGGGATCTGTGCATCTTGAGAGAGTCATATCTGAATATCATTTTGGAGCTTTTTTTAAAAAAAGTTATTTTTAAGCGGGTGCAGTGACTCACACCAATAATCCCAGTAGGATGGCTGAGGTGAAAGGATTGCCTGAGCCCACAGGTTTGAGACCCCATCTCTACAATAAATCAAGAAAAATTAGCTGAGCGTGATGGCTCATGCCCATAGTTCCAGCTACTTGGAAGGCTGAGGCAGAAGGATCATCGCCTGAGCCCAGCAGGTTAAGGCTGCAGTGGTGGTGAGCATGCCACTGCACTCCAGCCTGGGCAACAGAGACTCCAACTCAAAAAGAAAAAAAACTTAAAAAAAAAAAAATTTTAGTAGTTTTGGGGGTACAAATAGTTTTGGTTACATAGTTGCAGTGTATAGTGGCAAATAATTCTGGGCTTCAAGTGTACCTACCACTCCCACTTGTATGCATTGTACGCAGTGGGTAATTTCTTGTTCCTCTACTTCTCCCCTCCTCTTTCTGAGTCTCCAATGTTCATTTTACCATTCTCTGTACCTGTAGATCCTTACTTTGGCTCCCACTTGTGAGAACATACGGTGTTTGGTTTTCTGTTTCTGTATTAATTCACTTAGTTTGATGTTCTCTATTTTCATCCAAGTTCCTGCAAAAGATGTTATTTCATTCTTTTTGATAGCTGAATAGTATTGCATAGTGTATATATGCCACAGTTTTATCATCCACTGATCAGTTGATGGGCATGCAGTTTGATTCCACATCTTTGCAATTGTGAATTGTACTATAATAAAGATGTGAGTGCAGGTGTCTTTTTTTTGTTTGTTTTTTGTAATGATCTCTGTTCCTTTGAGTAAATAGATACCTTATAATGGGATTGCTGGATCAAATGGTAGATTTCCCTTTAGTTCTATGAGAAATTTTCATACAGATTTTCATAGAGGTTGTACTAATGTAGACTCTCACCAACGGTGTACTAGCTTCTTTAAGGAGCTTTAGAAACATGATCTTTGCCATGAACTGTTAGGAGTTTTATAAGACTCACAGTTCAGTGAATTGTTTTCCCCTAAAGAGCCAAATTAAGATTGTCAAATGGAACCAAATCCTTGCTTTCGTTTTAAAGCATGTTAATATGTATTACTATTTTGGAAAAAAATATCATTTTCCAATTTGTTCCCCAGTGTAAATATTTTCAGTTATAATGATTGTTTTGAATAGAGCATATATATGTATAATATGTACATATGTGTGTGTGTGTGTATATATATGTTACACATATATATTTTAATATGTTGATATGCTGTGGTTTACCTTGACTTTAATAAGGTAATGACAGGATATTTTTAATGTTTTAAAATATTCTTTAATGATAAGTTTCAGATATTCAGATTTTTTTAGATTTGAGGATTGATTTGATATTTTTCTTCTTTATAAATTGAGGGAGAGGCATTAATTCTTCCATTTTCTAAGGTTGTGTTAAGAAAACTACAGTGAAAATATTAGGTTACACCTGGGATCTCTTCACCTAATTCAAATAACATAGTTAGAAATATGCCCTCATCTCATAAGTACCATGAACTGTAGAGAAGATGGGCTAGTGTCCAGATCCCTTCTTAGGAGATACTGTACATTCTGGAGGATATTTCAACTATTTAATCTGACTTTTCCTTGCTTTTTTATATGATTAAGTTCACAATAGTTTTATTTTTATTTCATAAAAGATGTTAACATATTCTGGGAAATATTTTTTTTTCTTTTTGTCAAAGCAAAAAGCGAGAGATAACAGAGCTGCTTTACGCATTAATAAAGTACAGATGTCGAATGATTCCATGAAAAGGCAGCAGCAGCAAGATAACATCGATCCCAGCTCTCGTATTGATTCAGATCTTTTTAAAGATCCATTAAAGCAAAGAGAATCGGAACATGAACAGGAATGGAAATTTAGACAGGTATGGAGCTTATGGATTATCTACTTTTTAAAATTGCATTTTTGCTTTTTGAGAAGAGGTATTTCCATCATTATTACAGAATATAGTTCTTAGTGGATCATGAAAATTTGATTTAAAATAGATTTGCTTACCTTTTCAGTAAAATGTATTTAAATTGATTGGGGAAGTTTATTGAAATATTATAAACAATATCCTGCCCTAGGCATAAATCAGACATACTATGATGGATAATTTCTCTTGTTTAGGAATTTGTAATATGGGAGGAATCTGGTATCTGCTGACAGCAAACAAATTAACTTTCTATTGCTTTATCCCCGCATGATGGTTGGTTTATTCCTTAACTATATGATTACTTTTTCTTGGCTGTTTTATCAGCAAATGCGTCAGAAAAGTAAGCAGCAAGCTAAAATTGAAGCCACACAGAAGCTTGAACAGGTGAAAAATGAGCAGCAGCAACAGCAGCAGCAGCAGCAATTTGGTTCTCAGCATCTCCTGGTGCAGTCTGGTTCAGATACACCAAGTAGTGGGATGCAGAGTCCCTTGACACCTCAGCCTGGCAATGGAAGTATGTCTCCTGCACAGTCATTCCATAAAGACCTGTTTACAAAACAGCCACCCAGTACCCCTACAACTGCATCTTCAGATGATGTGTTTGTGAAACCACAAGCTCCACCTCCTCCTTCAACTCCATCGCGGATTCCCATTCAGGAGAATATTTCTCAGCCTCAGACTTCTCAGCCGCCTTCACCACAGATGTTTTCACCTGGATCCTCTAACTCCCGGCCACCGTCTCCAATGGATCCTTATGCGAAGATGGTTGGTACCCCGAGACCACCTTCTGGGGGTCATAGTTTTCCCAGGAGAAATTCTGCTGCCCCAGTGGAAAACTGTTCTCCTTTATCATCAGTGGCTAGGCCCATTCAAATGAGTGAGTCAACAACAAATAGGCCATCCCCCGTCAGAGACTTATGTTCTTCCTCCACAGCAAATAGTGACCCCTATGCAAAGCCTCCAGATACACCTAGGCCTATGATGACAGATCAGTTTTCCAAATCTTTAGGCCTACCCCGGTCTCCTGTAGTTTCAGAGCAAACTGCAAAAGGTCCTGTAGCAGCTGGAACCATCGATCACTTTACTAAACCATCTCCTAGGGCAGATGTGTTTCAAAGACAAAGGATACCTGACCCATATGCACGACCCTTGTTGACATCTGCACCTCTTGATAGTGGTCCTGGACCTTTTAAGACTCCAATGCAGCCGCCTCCATCCTCTCAGGATGCTTATGGATCAGTGTCACAGGCATCAAGACGATTGGCTATTGACCCTTATGAAAGGCCTACTTTGACACCAAGACCTCTAGATACTTTTTCTCACAGTCAGTCAAATGATCCATATAGCCAGGCTCCTCTAACTCCACATCCGGCAATGAATGAATCTTTTGCCCATCCTTCAAGGGCTTTTCCCCAACCGGGAACTATATCAAGGCCCATATCTCAGGATCCATATTCCCAACCCCCAGGAACTCCAAGACCTGTTGTAGATTCTTATTCCCAACCCTCAGGAACAGCTCGGTCCAATACAGACCCTTATTCTCAACCTCCTGGAACTCCCCGGCCTACCCCTATTGACCTATATAGTCAGCAGCCTCCAACCCCAAGACCATCTACACAAACCGACTTGTTTGTTACGTCTGCAACGAATCAGAGGCACTCTGATCCATATGCTCATCCTCCCGGAACACCAAGACCTGGAATTTCTGTTCCTTACTCTCAACCACCAGCAACACCAAGGCCAAGGATTTCAGACGGTTTTACTAGGTCTTCATTGACAAGACCAACCCTCATGCCAAATCAGGATCCTTTCCTACAAGCAGCACAAAATCGAGGCCCAGCTTTACCTGGCCCATTGGTAAGGCCCCCTGATACGTGTTCCCAGACACCTAGGCCACCTGGACCTGGTCTTCCAGACACATTTAGCCGTGTTTCCCCATCTGCTGCTCGTGATCCCTATGATCAGCCTCCAATGACTCCAAGATCTCAGTCTGACTCTTTTGGAACAAGTCAAGTTGCTCATGATGTTGCTGATCAGCCAAGACCTGGGTCAGAGGGGAGCTTCAGTACATCTTCAAACTCGCCAATGAATCCTCAAGGCCAGCAGTTTTCCGGTGTCTCCCAACTTCCTGGACCTGTACCAACATCAGGAGTAACTGACACGCAGAATACTGTAAATATGTCTCAAGCAGATACAGAGAAATTGAGACAGGTAAACTTGTATGTTCTCTTTTGTCTTAAATGTATTATTTAAGGAAGCTATTCGTTTCATCAAACTGAGTAATTTCTATACAAGTGTTGAAGTTTTCTTTTTATTTTGTAGACTTCATCATACTGCAAAGAAAAAAATGAAATGGGTAAAATTAGCACCGATTGAATTGGATTTATAAATTTGTAGGAAAATCCTTAAAATACAAAAACTTTCAGTTTCATGATAATTATCTGACAAGTAAAACGACTCAAAGTCATCCATTTATTTTTATTATCTGTTGAGTAATTAAGTGTAACTAGTCCTTCAGCAAACTTTGAAATATTTAGATATTTTAAATGTTACCATGGCCATGTTATTAAAGTATTAGGATTTACGGTGGTGCATCCCTATAATCCTGGCTACTCAGGAGGCTGAAGTGGGAGGATTGCTTGAAGAAGGAGCTTGAGGCCACTCTGTGCCAATATAGCAAGACCCCTGTTCCTAAAAAATAATAAATAGTCTCAAATATACAGCCACTAACCTTTAAGATGCCACTAATTATTAGAAATCTCAGTGATTTTTGTGTGTTTGTTTCTTTCCATTTAGCGGCAGAAGTTACGTGAAATCATTCTCCAGCAGCAACAGCAGAAGAAGATTGCAGGTCGACAGGAGAAGGGGTCACAGGATTCACCAGTAGTGCCTCATCCAGGGCCTCTTCAACACTGGCAACCAGAGAATATCAACCAAGCTTTCACTAGACCCCCACCTCCCTATCCTGGGAACGTTAGGTCCCCTGTTGTCCCTCCTTTAGGACCTAGATATGCTGTTTTCCCAAAAGATCAGCGCGGACCCTATCCTGATGTTGCTAGTATGGGAATGAGACCTCATGGATTTAGGTAAAGCTTTTAATTTCCTGTCAAATTAAAATTACAATTAGAAGAAGGAAATAGAGCAGGGCATGGTGACTCACACCTGTAATGCCAGCTACTTAGGAGGCAGAGGTGGGAGGATCATTAGAGGTCAGAAGTTCGAGACCAGTCTGGGCAATGTAGCAGGACTCAATCTGTTAAAAAAAAAAAAAAAGAAATAGAAAAATGTTGTTAGTATTAGTCAAGAAGTTACTGCCTTCTACTTCTTTCTCCCCTTTGAGATATAGTTATTTTCTGCCAATGAGAGGTAATGGACATTTTGTCCCCCTAAGAACTCTGAAGATTCTAAAAACATTCTAAAAACATGGCATTACCATGCAGACATAATGATGTAGTTTATCATACCACATCCCCCAAAATGTAACTACCATATACTGGCAAAGCTGCTTATAATATGATGAGACTTGTCCTCTCCCCAAATTCCTACTTTTTAAATTTGCATTGTAAATTATTGTTGGAATTAAAAGGATGTTTCCCTCTAGCAACTTTTGTGATGAGATGAGGTTGTAAAATTAGTGGTATGAGTCATGATCATGCTTCCTTTTTCAAAGTATCTAAGGTCAAAGGCAAGCCTACATCCTAGTTATTATAAAGAGATCTTTAAGATATACTTTTTAGTTTTACCTGTCGTAGTCCTAGACCTACCTCAGGGTTATAGTCTTCCCCTTAATTTCCTTTTTTCTTTCACCTTATTATAATGTATGCCTGTTACTTTATAAGCCAGCTATAATCCTGTCTAGAAGGAGCTACAATACAAATAATAAAGGAGTTTTATAATTTCTTCATTTATTTAATCTTTAGAGATGATGCCTGCCCTTCTTTACCTCTTACTGTATCTCCTGTCCTTCTCATTACTTTAAGCAAGTAAGTTTAGTCATCACACCTGTGCCTTTGTATTCCCACTGTCTATCTTCATTCATTCTCCCAATCAGCTTCCTCCAATAGAGCCCCCCTAACTGTAGATAAAAGAAATGGACTCTTACTCAAAAACTTGATTTGTAGTGTTCTTATTTTTAATGACTGATTCCATCTACTTGGTGATTGCTCCTTTGTCTTCATTTTATCTGTCAAATTGTAAGCCTTTAGAGCTCAGGTATGGTGTTCATTATAGGGTACTTAGCAAAAGCTTACTTGCGTACAGATACTTTTAAGTACTTTTTAATGGAGATAGTTTTGTTTTTGCTAAGTCATTGTATTTGGCAGCATTAATTTTGTGTCTACAGTTTAATCTAAAACTTCCCTTTTTCAGCCTAACTATATTTAGTATAATATTTAACTATTCTTTTTCTTTTTTTTAAGATTTGGATTTCCAGGAGGTAGTCATGGTACCATGCCAAGTCAAGAACGCTTTCTTGTGCCTCCTCAGCAAATACAAGGATCTGGAGTTCCTCCACAGCTGAGAAGAACAATGTCTGTAGATATACCCAGGCCTTTAAGTAACTCACAAATGAATAATCCAGTTGGACTTACTCAGCATTTTCCTCCACAGAGTCTACCAGTCCAGCAGCACAACATACTGGGCCAAGCATTTATTGAACTGAGGCACAGGGCCCCTGATGGAAGGCCACGGCTGCCGTTTAGTGCTCCTCCTGGCAGTGTAGTAGAAGCGCCTTCTCATCCAAGACATGGCAGCTTCATGCCCCGGCCGGACTTCCCCGGCTCTAGGCACACAGACCCGATCAGACGACCTCCCCAGGGTCTGCCTAATCAGGTACCTGTGCATCCAAATTTGGAACAAGTGCCATCGTCTCAGCAAGAGCAAGGTCATCCTGTTCATTCATCTTCTGTGGTCATGAGGTCTCTCAGTCATCCGTTAGGTGGTGAATTTTCAGAGGCCTCTATGTCAACATCTACACCAGCTGAAACATCTGATAATATACAGATAACCAGTCAGTCTTCTGATGGTCTAGAAGAAAAACTCGATTCTGATGATCCCTCTGTGAAAGAACTAGATGTTAAAGACCTTGAGGGCGTCGAAGTCAAAGACTTAGATGACGAAGATCTTGAAAATTTAAATTTAGATACAGAGGATGGCAAGGGAGATGAGTTAGATACCTTAGATAATTTGGAAACTAATGATCCCAACCTAGATGACCTCTTAAGGTCAGGAGAGTTTGATATCATTGCATATACAGATCCAGAACTTGACCTAGGAGATAAGAAAAGTATGTTTAATGAGGAACTGGACCTTAATGTTCCAATTGATGACAAGTTAGATAATCAGTGTGTATCTGTTGAGTCAAAAAAAAAGGAACAAGAAGACAAAACTGTGCTTCTCTCTGATAAACACTCACCACAGAAAAAATCCACTGTTACCAATGAGGTAAAAACAGAAGTGCTTTCTCCAAATTCTAAAGTGGAATCCAAATGTGAAATTGAACAATGTGATGAGAATAAAGATGACATTGACACTCCCCACTCCCAGGTTTCTGCTCACCAAAATCTAAATGATGGAGAAAAGAATTCTTTGCAGCCTTCTGATGCAGATCTACTTGAGAAAGGAACTGATAATCAAGAAACGGCTGGCTCCAGTGCAAGTGTCATTGAAGGATCCCCTCAGCTGCCTGCTCAAGATGTAACAAACTCTTGTGGCATAACTGGATCAACTCCAGTTCTTTCAAGTTTACTGGCTAATGAAAAATCTGATAATTCAGATGTTAGGCCATTGGGTTCTCCAACACCAACTCTGCCAGCCTCACCATCCAATCATGTGTCAAGTTTGCCTCCTTTAATAGCACCACCTGGCCATGTTTTGGATAATACCGTGAATTCTAATGTAACAGTGGTCTCTAGGGTAAACCATGCTTTTTCTCAGAGTGTGCAGGTAAATCCAGGATTCATTCAGGGTCAGTCAACAGTTAACCACAATTTGGGGACAGCAAAACCTGCAAATCAAACCATGCCTCTAACAAGTCAGTCTGGTGCCAGTGGCATGTCTGGGCCCCAACAGCTAATGATTCCTCAGACGTTAGCCCAACAGAATAGAGAGAGGCCCCTCCTTCTAGAGGAACAGCCTCTACTTCTGCAGGATCTTTTGGATCAAGAGAGGCAAGAACAGCAGCAGCAAAGACAGATGCAAGCCATGATCCGTCAGCGGTCAGAACCGTTCTTCCCTAATATTGGTAGGAATTCCTTGAGTCTCAACATCTGTTATTCTGGGCATTCGGGTGGCATGCTTTTTGCTTGTAAGATCTTACTATTAACATTACATTTGGAATAGAGCACTGAGTTTTACTGTTCCTCCTTGAGCTTTAAAGTGAGAGCAATTAAATGTTTTAGATCCTTCCGGGTAAACCAAGAGATTCTGGATGGATGCAGTGGCTCATGCCTATAAACCCAGCACTTGGGAGGTGGAGGTGGGAGGATTGCTTGAGCCCAGGAGTTCAAGACCAGCCTAGGCAGCATAGCAAGACCTATTATCTACCAAAAAAATTTAAAAAATTAGCTGCATGTGGTGGTGCATGCCAGTAGTCTCAGCTGCCTGGGAGGCTGAGGTGGGAGAATTGCCTGAGCCCAGGAGGTCAAGGCTGTGGCGAGCTATGATTGTGCCACTGTACTCCAGCCTAAGTAACAAAGTGAGACTCTGACTCAAAAAAAAAAAGAAAAATTCTAAATGGAGTTGCAGGCCTCATTCAATTCCATTATTTATGGTATTGTTTAGTAGAAACTAGTCTTCTTTTAATTCCTACCTTCTAACAATTGTTGCCGTGATTTTCAAAGTCATGGAAAGATAAATTTAAAGAAATTATGATAGAAATAAAGCTTTTTACTGTTCATCTGTGTACAACAAAGCTTGGCAACTTTTGGCCATGTAAACCTCTTTAAATTGTTTCTAGTAGCTTACTAATTTTAAAAACAACAAAAGTAATGCAGTCAGAATGCCTCAATGCCTCTAGAAATAAGAATTAGCAATCAAAGGGCATGTGTCTAAGGAATACTTTTCCTCTGAACAATAAAATTGATACTCTCTTTTATATGTTACCAATTTCATACTGCTCCCCTTTTTTCATTTAGATGACTGTAGTTTTTTTCTTCATAACTTCTTATTGTGAGGGTATAATCTCAGTTGATGCATTCTTCTTTTAAGAGTGATAGCTAATGTAATATAATTTCTTAGTATTGGAAATAGCTGCAGATTTTTATTTATGATGTTGCATGACTAAAGAAGCCATTCTGGCTAGTATTGCAGAAGCTTGTATGAAAGGGAATTTCATTGCTTTAAATTATTGCTGTAATCTCTTTAAATTTGACAGACTTTTTGTTTTAATTCTTGCAGGACTAAAGTATTAAAGCATGGTTCAGTTAAGGATTACTCTGATGCTATTAAATCCAGGATAAGATTACCATTTCATAATTCCTTACCTAATACAGAAATCTATAATAGATTATTAAATAATAAAGTGTAAGAGTCTGTAAATTACATAATGCTTGGGATATTTGCATTACTTCTACGTGTACTTTGAACCAAGTACAATGAAATAAGTAACTTTGAAATCTCTTTCTTCTTTAGATTTTGATGCAATTACAGATCCTATAATGAAAGCCAAAATGGTGGCCCTTAAAGGCATAAATAAAGTGATGGCACAAAACAATCTGGGCATGCCCCCAATGGTGATGACCAGGTAGGTGGAGGTGCTTATTGCTCTTACGGGCATGTAGACATCCAGGAAATCATTACTGCTTCCTAGAAAGAACATACAGAAATTCAAAAACCTGTAGTCTAGAAATGAACAATAAATATTTAAATGGCTTGTGATGTTAGCTAGATATGACAGATCTAAAGTGCTATGCCATTGTAAGGAATTAATTTTTATTAGTTTCAGGGAGGGAAACATCATACAAAGATTTGGAAGATTGGCTTAATCAGGTAATTCAAAGTGTTTAAGTGTGTGCTCTTTTAATACCTTTAGAATTATTAATGCTGAGATTTTTCACTTAAGATACTGATATAGGCAACTGTAAATTCAGCTCTAAAATAAAATGTCCCAAAAGAGACACAAGAGATTTTGAATCAGAAAAGAAAAAGTTATGAGGAGTAGATAAGAGGACAGTTGGAAGCTAGGAGTTGGAGAGCTTGTAAGTCTTTTCACTCTTAGTAGACAAAAATGGAAATTATGCATTAAAGAAGTCTACAAGTGTTGTTTGACTATCTGAATTTTTGAAATTATGCCCTCTAAGGGTATTAACCACAGGGCAGTGTTTCTTAAATTTTTGATCACCATCAGAATTATCAGGTAATTGTGTAAAAATGCAAGTTCCTTTGCTTTACTGCAGAGTACTAAATGAGCATATCTGGTAATCGTTGCCTATATGTCTGTATTTTTAGCAAGCACCATGAATGATCTTATATATATATTGCTGTTTGGGAACCTCTGTCAGTAGAGTAAGAATAGAGCCTCTATTTAGCATAATTATCATGTTGAAAAACTTTTTCTATATAAAAAGGAATGCAGGTGATTATGGAATGGAATATAATATTTGCATGAATTTAAGATGAACATATTTCAAAGAAATTTGAATCCTTAAGGTTTAGTTCTTTTTCAGTTGTTGAGATTCTTTGAACATGGTTAAGAAGCATTTTTGAAGGACTGGGCATGGTGGCTTATGCCTGTAATTCCAGCACTTTGGTAGGCTGAGGTGAGAGGATTGCCTGAGCCCCACTAGTTCAAGACCAGCCTGGGCAATTTGGCGAGACCTCATCTCTACAATAAATCAAAAAATTAGTCAGGCATGGTGGTGTGTGAAGGCTGAGGCAGAAGGGTCACCTGAGCCCAGCAGGTCGAGGCTGCAGTGGCCATGAGTGTGCCACTGCACTCTAGCCTGGGCGACAGAGTTAAATTCCGATTCAAAAAAAAGAAGCAGCATTTCTGAGATCAAAGTAGAGGTAGTGGTTTCTAGTGATTTTCATTAGTGAGCAACACTTGTTAACACTGTTCTTCTATCACAGGAGTTCCTAGTCTTTTCCTATCTTGCACCTTTTTGGGAACTCTAGTGAAGTCTTTGAAATTATCAGAATGTATTATATGCAGAAAACCAAACAGTACTATAAAGGAAATAGTTATATTTGTAATATAGTTATTACAAAATAGGAAAATTTATATACATATGCTTGTTAGGGCATTAATAAATTTAGCAGTAAACCATAATCTCAAAGTACTTGATAGAAAAATAATCTGTCTTCTATTGATGATAGCCATGGTAATGCTAATAATACTGTTATCTGCTGCTTGTATCCAAAATAGAAGGAAATGCTAAATTTTATTTAGCACTTAATTTAAAATCTGTATCTCAGAATTAGAACTCTTTCATTCAGCATCTGATGCAAAGAGCATCATATCATGCCAGCTAGATGTATTAGTCATGTGTTAGGTATGTTTGCTATTCTACTGACAGCTTTGTAGAAGTGAAAGTGATGGTCCCTTCTTAGGGTAGTGTGATACGTTCTATGAGGAAGATAGACCATGAGTGCTACTTGGATATTTGGTCTGGATCATTCCATACCAGAGCTGTAGCAGGAGGAGGGGCTGCTAGATGAATGAAAAACCTGGGTAAAAATATAAAAACATATATTCTAGACTTAAATACTAATATACAATAGCACTTAAATACTATTGGTACATAAATACTAATATGCAATATTTGGATTTTGTTTTGAAAATTGTATATGTATCTTGATACATTAAGCATTTGGAGAATTGAGCAAATGTTTTGATGAAAGTTGTAATGCTTCTGTAATGTTTTTATAGCTATAACTTATTGGGCTGATGCATCAGTTCATAGTGTGTTTTACTTGTCCATGGAATGCTAATGCTGCATGATGGTTGACTGGTCACAATTCATCATATTTGCCAATTCTCGGGTTGACTGACATGGATCATCAGGGATTAAAGCATTTAAACGGTCTTCATCAAAGCCCGATTGTCTTCCTGAACATGGAGGATCACTCAGGTCAAAGTGGCCCTCTTTGAAATAACAAAACCATTTTCTTGCTGTGTTTTTCCCCATGGCATTCTCCCCATACTCGTTACAGATATTTTGAGCCGCCTCCACTGCCTTTACTCCTCTGTTAAACTCAAACAGAATAATATATTGGGAGTGTTTGATTTTTTTCACTTGACACTCCATCTTCTTTAGCCTAACTTTTTTCAAATCTGCAAAATACAAGGTGTAATCACAAGCACAACATTATCACTCTAAATGACAAATGATAAACTCCCAACAGTGTTGCTGTGCCAAAAACAAACACTATGAACTTGCGTAGCAACCTGATAGATTAAGTAACATTTCACTGAATAGTTTTAACCATGTAGACATATTGGTCAGTCATCAATTGTTTGGTTTGCTTTAATATAAAATATAGAAATGTATGAAAATGCGTGAGACTTTTTAATTGAGGTATATTGATAGTTTTAGAATATAAAATAGCTAAGCCGGCTATTTGTTTTTAATAAGGATTGGAACAAGAAAAACATTTCTTACAAGTTTATGTAATAGAACTTAATCTTTACCTGTTTTTACTCTGAAGGCTTGAATTCGTTTTATGTTAAGGTACAATGAAGTGTATAGCAGAGGGTAAAACCTGTGGATTCAACCTAGCTGTCTTCTTATCGCAGCCTCACTAGTCCTTGCCGGGAAGAGATTGCTATCTCTGAATCTTACTTACACCATTAAGTAACATGGGGTTACTAACAGTGTACATTTCATAGAATTGCAGTGAGGATTACATTTGCTTGGTGCACAGAAGATAGAGCTTTAGTGTTTTGATGAGGAAGACATTGTTGCTACTTTTCTCTTCTCTGTAAGAGATTATTGTTAAGTGCTTAAAATGATTTTTAGTTAATATTAATAATTTCAAAGTGTTCATCATTTGGTATTTGGTGCTCTGTTTTTACAGATTCCCCTTTATGGGCCAGTCGGTGGCTGGGACACAGAATAATGAAGGCCAGAATCTTGTACCACAGGTCATTCCTCAGGTAATGCTGCTTATAATTCATTACTCTAGAATGTATGTTTTGTGTGTTTCTCACCAAACTCATTCCATATGGTGAGGCTCCTTCTAGAAAGTAGTGGTAGTCTTAAAACACTGCCTACGTATATTATTGGCACAGCAAAAATAAAGGCACTTTAAAGAGAAGACAAATTAAAGTCAAAAAACAATTGGTCGGGCTCGGTGGCTCAGCCTGTAATCCTAGCACTTTGGGAGGCTGAGGCGAGTGGATTACCTAAGCCCATGGGTTCGAGGCCAGCCCTGGCAACCTGGTGAAACCTTGTCTCTACAATAAATTTTTTTAAAAAATTAGCCGGGCATGGTAACGTGCTCCTGTAGTTATGGCTACTTGGAAGACTGAGGCAGAAGGATCGCTGGAGCCCAGCAGGTCGACCCTGGGGTGGCTGTGAGTGTGCTACTGTACTCCAGCCTGGGCGACAGAGTGAGACTTCAACTCAAAAACAACAAATAATTGTCTGTAATTCTGCAAAGGACCTATATATGTAATGGTAAAAAATACTTAAGGGAAACCAAATGCTTAGGGCTTTAGGCTTGTCATATCCTTCATTTTAAAATTAATCCATTACATTTAAAATGTAAAACTGCTATAAATAGTGAAAAATTATTATTCTAATTATTCTATTTAGATATGCTATGTTCTTAATGTCAAGCAGTGTCTTGGAAAGTAACACTACTCATTTCACATATAGTATATTCTTCAGTGATTAAAATATATATCTATTTGCTTAGAAAAAAAGAGAGAGCTACCTGCTACCATATCTGTCCTTTGGGATTTTCATTTTTGCCCTGCCAGTTACGTTTTTGATGTATTATGCTGATAAATACATCCTTCTCATTATTAAGAGGAAACAGATGCCATGTGATATAATGATAAAAGCACAGCCTTTGTAACTGCGTTTAAAAAATATTCCAGTTCCACTGTGAATTTATTTTGTAGAGACAGGGTCTCACTATATTGCCCAAGCTAGCTTCAAACTCCTAGGCTCAGTCCATTCACCCACCTCAGCCTTCCAAGTAGCTGGAACTACAGACACATGTAGAAAATAAGACTAATATTATAATTAGCACAGTTTTCTTTTGTTATTTGTGCATATCAGAGACATTAGTTCTTATTATAAGTAACCATGCTATGGTGTGGCATTTAGTAAATCTGGAACCTGTGTTTATGTTTGATTACAGAAGAGACCAGGCAGACTTTATCAAAAAGTAGTATTTTATGTGGATCTCTTGCTTGATATTAACAATAAAAGATTTGCCCTTGTATTGTATTTCTGATGAATATTCCTTTACTTCAAGCATAATTGTTTTTCTACCAAAAGCTAGGCAATATAATAGTTCAGAGATAGTAATAAGTTTTCAGAAATTAGGTTTTCACCACTAAATTATTCTAATTTTTATAAAAGTTAAAACTTTAAAGATATCTTAGGAAATTAAAGGTTTTTTTCTTCCATTTTTTTCTTTAAAAATTTTTTTTCTTTTAACTGAAATATGGAATAAACATATTTGTAAATTTTACTTATTTTAGGATGGCAGTATAACACATCAGATTTCTAGGCCTAATCCTCCAAATTTTGGTCCAGGCTTTGTCAGTAAGTATAAATCTAATAAGTTATATGTTTTCTGGGGACTGCTTGTTTGCACTATATTTGTGTTGTTCTAAAAACTTGAAGCTAGTGTAGGTGTGTTATTTTAAGCCTAAGTGCCCTCATCTTGTATTAAACATCACTGCCCTATTAGGCATCTTTTCTTCAAGGCATGTATTTTCATTGCTTTTTTTCACTGTGCATGAGGAACTATAGAGATAAATATTTTAATACAGAAAAATCATCTTCCCCATTCTCTTCAGTATTGTTATTCCTGTTTTTGTATATAGATTGGGCACTTTACAATCTGTAGAATTAAACTGCATTTTGCTCTAAGGACTGTCTGCCTATGTAACAAGGACACTAAATGGGAAAAACAAAGGGAATATGCTTAGAAATAAGTTGGGTTAGCAGCATGGTATGAAGGTCAAGTATTGCAAGATGCCCCTGAATCCTTTCTAGTTATCTTCAGGGGTCCCAAGGTGGTTCAGGATAGTATTTAAAGTTCTCCCCAAACTGAACCTTTCTGAAATCTTCAGACTGTTTAGCTAACTTTTTTTTCACCATTATTTTTCATTTTGCTCACCTCTGCTCTCCTGGTTCCAGAAACCAGAAAGGCTTTCCTTGCGGTAGGTCTCATTCTACCAGAAGCAGAACTTCTGAAATCTTCTGAAAAAGCCTGTTCTTGAAAAATGCCCTTCAAATTTAGTAGATTAGATTTCAAGTTCATACATGTACTGGAAACTTCTGGGTTTAGGAACAAACCCAAAGTCTGACCTTTTGAAATTCCCCCTGCACTAATTATGATTATAATTTGAATAAATATTTGCATTGAAAACAAGTAAATGACTATAACCAACTGGCTTTTTCTGGCTTTATTGTGCCCATTGGCTTTGGTTGGATTCTTAATGTATGACAATATTCTGTTATCATTGATGTTATTTTCAGCTAATGTCCTTCTTGGAATTGTATTTATTCATTTCTTTGTCTTGTAGTGAGTCAAAAAGGTATATTCAGAATTTCACTACATGAGATAACTTTTTTTCCCCCTTGGCATCAGTGAAGTAAAGTGCCCTTACAGAATAAAGAAGGAAATATTGGTACAAGATGAAGAGATATAACTATTTGGGGAGATTTAATGGTAGTCATAGAGGTAGAAAAAATTTTATTTGGTTAACTATTCCCTCCCCTTATTTTTAAAAGTATAAATTACAAAATTGATAAACGTTGCTAATGTTTTCAATTTATGGATTTCCTTTATAAAGCATAGACTTTAAATTGGTCCTTCCTAAAACATTCTGCATTCCCCTATCTCAGTTTAGGATATTTTTCCACTGTTAAGAAGTAGGGAAGAACTTCTAAACTAAGGAAAATTAGCATGGGAAGTGATTTCCTTATCTGTGCACTAGACCTTAATGGGATATGTCTTACTTTGTCTCTTCAAAATATATAAAGATGAATGAATAAAATGCACATATACTTTAATATGAAGTTTGGCTTGTAGGTTAGAAAATTTGTTAGTTTGGTAGCTAAAAGTTTTCTGCTTGTCAAAGATTGGATTTGTATTATTTAGTGTTAAGTTAACCAGTGTCTTAAGAATATGCAATCTCTAGCTTTCTCAAATGTTTTTTCTAAAATCTGCTATTTTGTAGTTACGTGATGGTCTAATATTTAGTATTGTGTTGTCAAATTTTCTATTAACTGGTCATGATGAAACTGTACTTTCTTACAAAATTGATTTATGTAACTTTTATAATATATACCCATTAGAAAATTAACACATAGGAATTTTTAATTTTTTCTTCAGATGATTCACAGCGAAAGCAGTATGAAGAATGGCTTCAGGAGACCCAACAACTTCTTCAGATGCAGCAGAAATATCTTGAAGAACAAATTGGTGCACACAGAAAATCTAAGAAGGCCCTGTCAGCTAAACAACGTACTGCCAAGAAAGCGGGGCGTGAATTTCCAGAAGAAGATGCAGAACAACTCAAGCATGTTACTGAGCAGCAAAGTATGGTTCAGAAACAGCTAGAACAGGTAACAAATAAGTTTGCAAAATAGAAACCATCAACAGTTTTTAATGAGTGAGTGGTGTGTCATTTATTAATGATACAGGATTTTGATTAGTGTTAAGAGGCATACAAAAGTGCATTGTGAAAAAATGACAGCTCACACTGGGCATGGTGGCTCACGCCTGTAATCCCAGCACTTTGGGAGATAGAGGCGAGAGGATCGACTGAGCCCACAGGTTTGAGACCAGCCTGAACAATGTGGCAAGACCTCGTCTCCACAATAAATCAAAAAATTAGCCAGACATGGAGGCATACACCTGTTGTTCCAGAAGGCTGAGAGGGAAGGATCACCTGAGCCCAGCGGTGGCTGTGAAGTGTGCCACTGCACTCCAGCCTGAGTGACAAAGTGAGACTCCAACTCAAAAAAAAAAAACAAAACAAAAAAAAACAAATGATGACAACTCTGAGACTTCTTAATAACTGATGAAGAACCACTTATGTACCTAAACCTTAATTGTACCCCACATCTTTAAAACAAAAACGGAAGAAGTAACTACAGCAATCCTCTCCTTAGAGTGATGGTCACAGAGCACATACTTAATAAGTATCACTGTGGAGATTGATACTCATAATTCTGACTTATAAGAACTATTTTCATGTCTTTGTCTCTTCGAAGTTTGTAAAGTTGAATTAATAAAATGCACATGTACCTTAATATGTAGCTTGTGGGTTAGAGAATTTGTTAGTTAAGTAGATAAAAGATATTGGTATAGTTGGATATGTTATTTTTTTCTGCACTAAGAAATTACTGTGCAAAGACATGTGCCTACATCATTTGAGAGTCTTTAGACCAAGTTCATGAGGGAAGGTCTGAGTTTAGGGGTGAGCAAGAATCAGGGGCCCAGCAAGTATTTATTCACTATTATTTCCTAATGTTTTGGTTTTAAAATACATTGGTATACCTTATTTAAAGGACTCATTCCAGAAAAATTGAATCATTTTGCTGTTACCTTGTTACAAACCAGATTTTTCTCAAAATGTTCAAACCAAATAATAATTATGCTGAAAAGGTAACATTTTCAGCATTTTAATTAAAATAAAACTAGTGTTCAAAATGGGTTCAGAGCCCACTCCTAGGTATATCAACCCAAGTGAATTAAAAACGTAGGTTCAGCCTGTGCGATGACCACTTGTAATCCTGAATTGTACCCCACATCTTTAAAATAAAATAAATAATGAAAACTTAGGTTCATACAGAAACCTATACATGAATGTTTGCATCTCTTCTACTCATAGTCACTAAAAACTAGAATAGTGAATGGTTAAATAAAGTGTGGTACATCCATACAGAGAAATACTGCATTGCAGCAAAAACAAATGAGCTTTTGAATGCACACAGCAACTGCAACTTGAATCTCAAGAGCATTGTGCTGAGTAAAAGAAGCCAACCCCAAAAGGTTATTTATTTAACATTCTTGAAATGACAAAATTATAAAGATGAATACTAGGTCAGTGTTGACCAAGCATTAGGGAATAGGGAGGGGTCGGTTGATTACAAAAAGGTGGCATGAGCAAGTTTTCTGTGTGAATGGAGCTCTTTTCTATTTTGCTTGTGATGAGGGCTATACTAATCTCTACAAGTGTGAAAGTTCACAGAATTGTATGCCAAAAAGTAAACTTTGCCCTTAATTGTTAATTTAAATTTTTCTTTTAGATTAGAAAAGAAAGTTTATTTAGAAAGTAGATCAGAGAAAAAGGGTGGCTCCAACTCTCCAAGATTGGAGAGGGGCCAGACACTTAAGAATGTTTGGCCAATTTTAATTTTTAAAATAAAATTTAAAAATCCAAATGTTAATATTAGGGGATGTGAGTTTGGAGTAGATTGGCTCAATAAAAATTTGAGGCCACAGTGGTTTATGATTCTAATCCCAGCATTTTGGTAGGCTAAAGCAAGAATATTGCTTAAACCCTGGAATTCGAGACCAGCCTGGATAGCATTGAGACCTCATCTCCACAGAAGATAAAAATCATAGCCAGGCTTTGTGGCATGCATTTGTAGTCCCAGCTATTCAGGAAGCTGAGTCAGAAGGATCACTTGAGCTCTGGAGGTCGTAGCTGTAGTGAGCCGTGATCACACCATTGCACTCCATTCTGGGCAACAGAGTGAGACCCTGCCTCAAAAAAATAATTTTGTTTTGAGCGCTTTCTTTAGTGAGCAGCACTCTAGGAAGCACCTCCACATACATTGTTTTATTTTATCTTATCTACAATTTTCTGAAGGAGTTAGTATTATCATCATTCTCCAGTTAAGAAACTGGTGAGTCATTGTAGAGGTTAGGTGACATGTTTGCTCTGAGCTAACTATTGATTAGGGATCTGGACTCAAATGTCACAGCTACCACAATAATATACCAACAATAAAATGATGATAGTATAATTCCTATTGTTTAAAACAAGGGCTATTCCAGAGTGAGAGGTTTCTTTTCTCTTTAAATTTACTCTCTAGGTCACATTTATTGCAGGTAAATATTCCCTGCAATGTTATTTCTTATACAGTATTGTTTAGCACTTTTATTGGCATTCTGGTATATTCATACAAGGGCAAATACTGTTGAAGGTACTTTATGTACATTCTTACTACTGCACAATTTAATGGTAATTTCTTAGTTCTAACTAGTAAGCTGACCAGGAAAAATAAGAAAATAAAATAGGCGTTACACAGCTACTGAAGGAGAGTTCAAGCACCATTATTTGCAGAAAATATGTCAGTCTATCTGAGAAACCTCCCAAAATTAAAGTTGATAAATGGTCAGCCGGGTGTGGTGGCTCAAGCCTGTAATCCCAGCAATTTGGGAGGCTGAAGCGAGAGGACTGTCTGAGCTCAGAGGTTCGAGACCAACGTGGGCGGCAACTTGGTAAGACCTTATCTCTACAATAAATCAAAAAATAAGCTGGGCATGGTAACACATGCCTGTAGTTCCAGCTACTTGGAAGGCTGAGGCGAAAGAATCGCCTGAGTCCAGGAGGTTGAGGCTGCGGTGGCTGTGAGCGTGCCACTGCACTCCAGCATGGGCAACAGAGTGAGACTCAGACTCAAAAAAAAAAAGAAAAGTTGACAGTTAAGGCTTATCAATCCAATTTTTAGTGATTTTTTTTTTTTTTTTTTACTGTTGCCAGAGCAAAATACTTTTGCCTCTGTAAAGTCCAACTGCTTTCTGTATAACACTCACCAAAGTCATCAGTTAGTGTTTTAGTTTGATACTTATGCTATGTGAAAATCAGTAATTATGCATTTTTTTATTCCAGATTCGTAAACAACAGAAAGAGCATGCTGAGTTAATTGAGGATTATCGGATCAAACAGCAGCAACAGCAACAGCAATGTGCAATGGCCCCACCTGCCATGATGCCTGGTGTTCAGGCCCAGCCACCCCTAGTTCCAGGTGCCACTCCACCCACCATGAGCCAGCCAACCTTTCCCATGGTGCCACAGCAGCTTCAGCACCAGCAACACACAGCAGTCATTTCTGGCCACACCAGCCCTGCTAGAATGCCCAGCTTACCTGGATGGCAGTCCACTAGTGCTCCTACTCACCTCCCCCTCAATCCTAGGATGCAGCCTCCAGTTGCCCAATTACCAATAAAAACTTGCACACCAGCACCAGGGGCAGTGTCAAATGCAAATCCACAGAGTGGACCACCACCTCGAGTAGAATTTGATGACAACAACCCCTTTAGTGAAAGTTTTCAAGAACGGGAACGTAAGGAACGTTTACGAGAACAGCAAGAGAGACAGCGAATTCAACTCATGCAAGAAGTAGACAGACAGAGAGCTTTGCAGCAGAGGATGGAAATGGAGCAGCATGGCATGGTGGCCTCAGAGATTAGTAGAACGTCTGTGTCCCAGATTCCCTTCTACGGTGCTGATCTACCTTGTGATTTTATGCAGCCGCCAAGACCCCTGCAGCAGTCTCCACAACACCAACAGCAGATGGGGCAGGTTTTACAGCATCAGAATATGCAACATGGATCTGTTAATTCAGCCTCCACCCAGACTTTCGTGCAAACCAATGAGCGGAGGCAGGTAGGACCTCCTGCATTTGTTCCTGATTCCCCGTCGATTCCTGTTGGAAGCCCAAATTTCCACTCTGTTAAGCAGGGACATGCCAGCTTCCAGCAGTCCCCAGTGAGGCCTCCCTTTACACCTGCTTTACCAGCAGCACCTTCAGTAGCTAATAGCAGTCTGCCATGTGGCCAGGACCCTGCTGTACCCCATGGACAGAATTATCCAGGATCAACCCAGTCTCTCATTCAGTTGTACTCTGATATAATCCCAGAAGAAAAAGGGAAGAAGAAAAGAACAAGAAAAAAGAAAAAAGATGATGACGCAGAATCCAAGGCACCATCAACTCCGCATTCAGATATAACTGCTCCACCAACTCCAAGCATCTCAGAAACTACCTCTACTCCTGCAGTTAGCACACCCAGCGAGCTTCCTCAACAAGCAGAGCAGGAGTCAGTGGAACCGGTGGGCCCATCGACTCCCAGTATGGCAGCAGGCCAGCTGGGTGCAGAATTAGAGAGCAAACTGCCCAATAGTGATTTTTCACAAGGAACTCCAAATCAACACTCTTATGCAAATTCCGAGGTGGATAAGCTCTCCATGGAAACCCCTGCCAAAACCGAAGACATAAAACTCGAAAAGGCTGAGACAGAGTTGAGCCCAGGCCAAGAGGAAGCTAAATTGGAGGAACAAACTGGTAGTAAGGTAGAAGAAAATGTAGTATCCTGTCCTGTCTCCTCAGCACAGAGTCCTCCACATTCTGTCGTGGCGTCTGCTGCTAAAGGAGATTCAGGGAATGAACTTCTGAAACACTTGTTGAAAAATAAAAAGTCATCTTCCCTTTTAAATCAAAAACCTGAGGGCAGTTTTTGTTCAGAAGACGACTGTACAAAGAATAATAAGCTAGTTGAGAAGCAGAACCCAGCTGAAGGATTGGTAAGTGTGAATCATGAAAACTGCAACTTACTTTTTTTCTTTTGTTTTAAATTACACTTATAGCAGATTAGTACCAATAACTATATTAATTTCAATACTATCTTGCAGCCTTTTTACTCTAAAGGACCATTTTTTATTTTGTTATTTCCACCTCAGTTGAACCCGTATTTTTACTTACATCTATAAACTATATTAAGTAATAACTTGCTATTTTTTGAAAAAGCAGAGGAATATATTGCATTTTGTACATAACATGATGTGTAACAGCTGGTTGTTGCCACACTGCATTGATCTAGCTAAAGCACTGGAAATCAGTGTCTATGTACCTTTATTGTAAATAAGTGCATAATTTCCATTATCCTCTTTAAAATATAGAAGATAGCTCATGCACCCCTGTTACTATCCTTGGGGACTCTTAGGGATAATCCATACTGGGAATCTGTTGTGTTACAATGTTATATTAATACTCAATGTTATGCAAATGTAATCTTACCTGTAGATTTTTTTATATTCATAGATTTCCATGTATCAATTATTATGTTTTAAGTTATTAGCATTGGATTTGCTTTTGTGTTTTTTCACTTGTATGGAGAGCTTAATTGTAAATATGCCTTTACGAGAATTCTTCCCCCTCACTTCCATTAACTTAAGATATTTCCAGAACTGGGGTTTCTGGATCATGGAATTTGTCTGCTTGGTAGCTCTTTTCTCCTTGTCTTTCAAAAGGTACAAGGCATTACCATTGCATTCACAAAACTTTCCCTAGAGTACGTCTCAAACTGGATTCTATCATTTTCGTATTTTAATTGAATAAGAGTAGAGTGGTATTTATCTAGTTGTCCAAATTTGCGATTTTAAGATGCTTAAAGAAGCTCATCTTTAGCAAATGTTGACTTACTCTTTGTTTTCTCTTATTTGTCTTTGTCCGTTCCATAGGCATTGAGTGTTGACTGATAGTTTCATGCAGTTTTTGTAAATTTAGTGATTATGCTTTTTCAGTCATATTTGTCACCAGCAAATATCCCCAGCTGTTCAGCCCAATCTCCAGCCACTTTCTCCAAGGCATCTTATGCCCCAAGGAATACTGAACAACTTGCAGTCTTTCTGTTTTCACTCTCCCATATATGCCATATGCAGCTATTTCTGCCTGCTCTGCTCTCCCTTCTTTTATATGTGTGGCCAATATATTTTTATCATTTAAAACAGTTATGGAATCACCTTTTTTTCCAGATACCTTTCTCAACTCAGCCAATCTCAAATATGTGTTGAAGCCCATGTACTCACATAGCCATTTCTGTGGTACCATTTAACATTATTTAAGTAGCCTCCTTGAAGAGCATAGACTACATTTGGAGTATCTTTATGTTAAAATTTGTGCTGTATAAAAATGTTTAATGGCATGGGGAACAACCACATGTCAAGTATAAAAAGCAGCCACCACAAAATGAAAAATACAAGGTATGATCATGCGTATAGGCATAGAAAAAAGATTGAAAAAAGAGTACATGAAAATGTTAACTATCTCGGGTGAATTTTTAATCTTTTGTGCTTTTCTATAATTATTTTTTGAATTGTAGTCCTATCTGCTTTTTAGGATCATTGTGCGGATTAGAGATAATGTCTGTAAAGCACTTAAAGTGCCTGACTCATTCATACTTAATACCCATACATATTTATTGCTCAATTGCATCATTAGTGTCTTATATATAAGCCAATTAAGAAATTCTTAGGCCCTTGCCTCTCAAAGTGCACTCCTTGGGGAATCAGCAGCATCCACGTCACCTGGGAACTTCCGAGCAAATGCAGAATCTCTTGCCCCACCCCAGCCTCCTTCCCAGAAGGTGTGGCTTAACAGGATCCCCAGATGATTTATACACATATGAGGGTGGAGAAGCACTACCCTGGACCCGTGGTTCTCAAACCTTGTATGAGAATCATCTGGAAGACTTGTTAAAACACAGATTGCTGGGCTGTGGCCCCAGAGTTTCTAATTCTGTAGATCTGGGTGGGACCAGATAATCTGCATTTCTAGCCAGTCCTAGGTGATGCTGCTGCTCTAGGTTTTGAGGACCACAGACTAGCCCACTTTTCCTTCATGAGCTAAGAATGAGTTTTACATTTTTAAAGCGTTGAAAAATATCCAAAGAAGAGTAATATTTTGTGACACATGAAAATTGTACAAAATTCAAATTTGCTTATGAATTTTACAACTTTTATTGGAATGCAATCAAGCTCATTTGTTTACGAATTGTTTATGGCTGCTTCTGCAGTACTAGGGTAGAGTTGAATAAATATGACGGGCTATATGACCTAAAAAGACCTACAAAATGGCCTAAAACTTTTACCATCTGGCTAAAATGTTGCTATCCATGCTCTAAGCCATTTAGAATATAACTGGAATCTATAATTTTATAAACCATGGAAGATTCAATGCAGAATTCATTACAGTAAGTTAAGCAGCTATAATTGTCTGTAGCAAAGTATTGCTATTAAGTTTAGAAATAATGGAACCTAAAAATATTCCTGTATTTTAAGGTACTGATAACACTACCCTTAAAAAAAAAACCTTTTCAGAGCTTGACTTACTCTGTTATCATCTCTGTTCTCTCCCATTGACTTTAAGTGTGTAGCTATTCTTTTCCCCTCAAATGTATGATTACAAACTAATTTGAAGGAGAGTGTTGTTACTTTTTATTGCTGTTTGGCACTAGCTGTTCTCGCCTAAAGATGCATAGGCTATAAAGCTTTCCCAGAGCCTGTGAACTGTTCCCGTAGTTCTTAAGGAGAATCAAAAATAACTCACCAATACCACTATGCAGATGCTACTATAGCCATCTGACTAAGAGCGTTTCCTCCTCCTCCAGGGTCATTGAGCCAGGAATAAGGGGTTGCCGGCCCCAGTATGGCCAGCATGAGGGGTAATGCTTCATCAGAAATGGATGTGGCCTTTCCTCAAGCTTTGCCGCTTCTATGCTTGAGAGTAATGTTTGAAGAAAAGGATGATATTTTCAGAAAACAGCATTGGACACCACTGTCTACCCTCCCTCCTTAACTTTTAGTGCTCATGTTAGGAAGATTGAGTCCTAGGATGGCACTGGAGTAGCATGAACTAAAAATCAAACACATGTGAATCGTTTACTTATTTCTTAACCTTTCCAATTATATTAGCAAACTTTGGGGGCACAAATGCAAAGTGGTTTTGGATGCGGCAACAACCAGTTGCCAAAAACAGATGGAGGAAGTGAAATCAAGAAACAGCGAAGCAAACGGGCTCAGAGGACTGGCGAGAAAGCAGCTCCTCGCTCCAAGAAAAGAAAAAAGGATGAAGAAGAGAAACAAGCTATGTACTCTAACACTGACACGTTTACCCACTTGAAACAGGTGAGTTGTTTGTAGCTGCCCCTTTACAAGTTCAGGGATGCGCGAGAGCACTTTTTCAACTCTGTTCAGTTGAAACATTTTCTTTATTGTGATAATTTCCTAATTAAAATAGAGCATTACAGGGATAAAAGACTTCTGGACAAGAAACCTAAAAGACTGTTTCCAGGCACAGTTGTGCTATATCCTTTTGGCTCTAGAAATTTACAATAATATAGTT
This sequence comes from Tarsius wallacei, assembly GCA_963574415.1. Taxonomy (NCBI): domain Eukaryota; kingdom Metazoa; phylum Chordata; class Mammalia; order Primates; family Tarsiidae; genus Tarsius; species Tarsius wallacei. The sequence goes on from CAUYQG010108885.1 coordinate 39,004, forward strand.
GGTTGGTAGGTGATAAGGCCATGATTTCCCTGTGTACAGAGGTGTAGCTTCAGCACCAAGAAAAAAATCTGTCCCCATTGCTTGTAACTCTGGCTTAAAAAAAAATGCATTGTAGACTCTTTATCAGTGCTATTGGTGGCACCTAGTTCCAATTTATGCTGAGCAAAGAGTGTTTTACTTGTTAGAGGCCTGGCAGCATCTCTTCAGGTCAGATAGGAACAAAGCTTATTTTTAAGTATATCTCAAAGATTCTGTAGTCTCACTTATTGCAGCATTTTGGTACTTGAACATCTTAAGTCTCGTTTTTCTCAAGCCTTATTTGACTCAGTTGCTTCAGGTCTTAGAAAGTTGAGAAACACTCAGTTTTGTTTATCATGTACATTACTCTTAAATGTGTTTTTTAATAGCAGCTCTCTCTGCTCCCTCTAATGGAACCAATCATTGGAGTGAACTTTGCGCACTTTCTTCCTTATGGCAGTGGCCAATTTAATAGTGGGAATCGACTTCTAGGAACTTTTGGCAGTGCTACCCTTGAAGGGGTTTCGGACTACTATTCTCAGTTGATCTACAAGGTATGTTTTTTTGCCAGGATGTTAACTTGCTTCATCCTTGGATAATATGTCAGAATTGGTAGAACGTGTTGTGTTTTTGTATCTAGCATACTTATATCTATTTAATCTTCCAAGTTTCATTAAAACTTAAATTCAGCTCTAAATTATTAAAATTTTGCCTGGTGAAATGTTCCTAACATAAACATCTGAAATTTTTTATAGAGAAGAATATAAATTGTGAGAAATATCCATTATGTATTCTCATGGTAGAAGAAATACTCATTTATTTTTCATCTTTATTAACTTAAAATGAATCCAAATTCATTGAAAATGGTGGGGATAAAAAAAAAGAAACTATGGGATAGGATTTTACTCTGAAAAGTAAAAATTTAACAATTTTTAAATGAATTTTATTTAGTAATTTAGGTACTAATTATAACTGTGCACTCACTAATTTCCAGACTATTAAAGAAGTATCAAACCAAACCAAATCAAGTTTATGTTTTGATATTTTTCTAACAAAGTTCTATGATGGTATCATAAGACATCTTCAGTTCACATCTGATACTTTAAAAGATCAGTTTTGCAAAAATACTTGAGAGCATCATAGGTTTATTTATTGATTAAATTTTAAAGCTATCCTTGGCCTAGTACAGTGGCTCATGCCTGTTATCTCAGCATCTTGGGAGGCAAAGCAGGAGGATCACTTAAGCTCAGGAATTCGAGACCATCCTGGTCTAGAGAGAAAGACCTTGTCTCTAGAAAAGCAAGAATTTAGTCAGGTGTGGTTGTCGCAGCCTATAGTCCCAGCTGCTCAGGAGACTGAGGCAGGATTGCCTGAGTCCAGGAGGGCGAGGCTGTGGTAAGCTGTGGTCATGCCACTGTACTCTAGCCTGCACGGCAGAGACCTCAAGTTTAAAAAAAAAAGTTGGCCGGACACAGTGGCTCATGCCTATAATCCCAGCACTCTGGGAGGCCGAGGTGAAAGGATTGCCTGAGCCCGTGGGTTCAAGACCAGCCTGGGCAACTTGGTGAGACCCCATCTCTACAATAAATCAAAAAATTAGCCAGGTGTGGTGGCATGTGCCTGTAGTTCCAGCTACTTGGAAGACTGAGGCGAAAGGATCACCCGAGCCCAGCAGGTTGAGGCTGCAGAGCGTGCCACTGCCCTCCAGACTAGGTGACAGAGTGAGACACCCACTGGGAAAAAAAAAAAGTTGTCTTTCACTGGCTACAACTGTGAAACTTGAAGAGATGCGTAAAATAGAATAAGGCATAAAGGAAATTTGCTTCTTAATTTCAAAGCTAAGTAGTCAAGCTGGGTAAAGTAAGCAAATTGACATAAAACCATGAATATTTCTTCTACTAAAAAGCCTTCTGGCCAGATGGGTGCAGAGGCAAGAGAATTGCCTGAACCCACGGGTTCAAGACCAACCTGGGCAACATGGTGGGACCTTGTCTCTACAATAAATCAAAAAATTAGCTGGGCTTGGTGGCACATGCTTGTCATCTTAGCACTTTGGGAGGTGGAGACTAGAGGATGGCCTGAGTCCAGGGGTTCGAGACCAGCCTGGGCAACATGACAAGACCTTGTCTCTACAATAAATAAAAAATTAGCTGGGTGTGATGGCGCATGCTACTTGGAAGCCCAGCAAGTTGAAGTTGTGGTGGCCGTGCCACTGTTCTCCAGCCTGGGTGACAGAGTAAGACTCAAAAAAGGAAAAGAATAAAGAAAAAAGCCTCCTGGCCTTGTATGTATTATTTTTCTTCTTGGTGTGCATTTGGGAATCAAGATGCATTTTGGTCTCATTTCTGTAGCTTGCTTTCATGTGCTAAAAATTCAAAGATCTAAGTTTTAGTGAGGTCTTGGATATTTGCTCAGTAGCGTATAATTTAAAATCTTTTGGTCTCCTGCAGCAGAATAATTTAAGTAATCCTCCAACACCCCCTGCCTCTCTTCCTCCTACACCACCTCCTATGGCTTGTCAGAAGATGGCAAATGGTTTCGCGACAACTGAAGAACTTGCTGGAAAAGCCGGAGTGTTAGTGAGCCATGAAGGTATTGATAATAGCCTCCAAATTTTACATCTTTGAGGGGGTGCCTTTGCCAGCTATATATTGTGAAATGGCAATAGTATCATAAAGTTCTACCCGTTTATCAGTTTTGACTAAATGCATTTTTGGTTTTGTGTTTTTGCTTTTTCAGTTACCAAAACTCTGGGACCCAAACCATTTCAGCTTCCATTCAGACCCCAGGACGACTTGTTGGCCAGAGCTCTTGCTCAAGGCCCCAAGACAGTTGATGTTCCAGCCTCACTCCCAACACCACCTCATAACAATCAAGAAGAATTAAGGTAGAGGCTCCCTTTTTCTCAAATAATTTTTAATTACTTTTTAAAAAATGTATGTATTTAGTCTAATGTATTTTAGAATAGCATGTAAAAACACTGGAGGAGTAAAAGTTGGTGAATAATCTTCAGAATGTAAAGCTTATTAAGACATTGGTACTATTAAACATAATTAGTTTGCATTTTTAAAGTCTTACTTGACATAGGTAGTTCAACAAACAGTAATAATTGAGTAGACATTAAGACAATAGAAAATCTCCGTACAAAGAATTTTAAAAATTATTGTCCTTTAAAGTTGTTAATGTGTTTTATTGGGTTTACTGATGTTTGTAGATGTCTAAAATGAGAGAGCAACAGTTGGCCAAACGGGTGCAGAGACGAGAGAATTGCCTGCGCCCACGGGTTCAAGACCAACCTGGGCAACATGGCGAGACCTTGTCTCTACAATAAATCAAAAAATTAGCTGGGCGTGGTGGCACATGCTTGTCATCTTTGCACTTTGGGAGGTGGAGACGAGAGGATGGTCTGAGTCCAGGGGTTCGGGGAAAAAAAAAAGTTGTACCAGAGAGTGCTATCATGGAAGAGAGTTTAAGGGCTATTCTGCCTGGAGTTTTTTAGCCCCAAGATTCTGATTGGGGAGAATGAGGCTCCCTTAGTAGACAGTCAACTTGTTAGATCCTCGGGGTTCTTACATACTGCATCTCTTCCTTGGAAAATCTGCTTAACTACCCTCTATTTGATGGGTCACTTATTTAGTCCAGGTTCTTTGTTTTATTTATGAGAAAACTATTGACCACAAAAGGAGAACAACTTATCCAGATTCAGGACCTAGGTCTCCTTTCTCCTGTACCACACTACTAGAAATGCCCAAATTTGTTAATAGGGAACAGCATTCCTTTTCAGTAACTGTGTGAGGCAGCTTCCTAGGGTGTGTATTTGGTGACTAAGGGCAGGTATTTGTCCAGCCCTGGATTTCTCAAGACTGTCTGGAAGCCTTTGTTGGGTCTTCTTCTGCAGGACAGCATCTCTGTGTGAGGAGTGGGAGACACATTCACAGGGCAATCCTGTGACTCTTGGTCTGAGACCTTACAGTTGCCTTGGTAAACTAGCGCTTGGACTCAACAAGAGGGACCAGTCTTTTCTTTTTCTAACCTTGCTTAAGAAGTACAAGGAAGCCGGGCTTGGTGGCTCAGCCTGTAATCCCGCGCCTTGGGAGGCTGAGGTGAGTGGATTGCCTGAGCCCCGCGGGTTCGAGACCCGCCTGGGCAACTTGGCGAGACCTCACCTCTACAATAAATTAAAAAATTAGCTGGGCGTGGTAGCGCGCACCTGTAGTTCCAGCTACTTGGAAGGCTGAGGTGGAAGGATCACCGGAGCCCAGCAGGTCAAGACTGCGGTGGC
>CAUYQG010108886.1:0-21052 GCA_963574415.1 Tarsius wallacei
TGGTAGCACGTGCCTGTAATTCCGGCTACTCGGAAGGCTGAGGCGGAAGGATCGCCGGAGCCCAGCAGGTCGAGGCTGCAGTGGCCGGGAGCAGCCACTGCACTCCAGTCTGGGCGACAGAGTGAGACTCCAACTCAAAAAAAAAAAAAAGAAGAAATACACTGTAACAATAAAAACAGAACTTTGCTGGCACAGACCAATGGAATAAAATTGAAAGTTCATAAATAGGCACAGGTGTATATAAGAATTCAGTAAATAAGAAGGAAATTGAAAGCATGGATTTTTTTTTTAAATAATCAGTATTTTTTATTATGATATTGTGGAGTACAGCTCAAGGCCACGAATAAGAATAAGACCACTTTTCTTTCATTTATGGTAAAACACTTACACTTATCATTTGTTTTTTAAATTTCATTTAGTTTATTTGACACAAATTTTGTTTTTATTTGTTTTGAGTTGGAGGTCTCACTCTGTCACCCAGGTTGAAGTGCAGTGGCATGATCCTGGTTCACTGCAGTCTCTATCTCCTGGGCTCTGGTGATCCTTCTGCCTCAGCCTTCCAAGTAGCTGAAACGACAGGCACTTGCCATCATGCCCGGCTAATTTTTTTATTTATTGTAGAAATGAGGTCTTGCCTAGTTGCTCAGGCTAGTCTTCAAACCCTAGTCTTAAGTAGTCCTCTTGCCTCCACCTCCCAAAGTTCTGGGATTACAGGCAGGAGCCACCTGTAAATATTAATTCTGACAAGAATTAATATTTTTTTGATTGGCATATATTATGGCATATATGGAAGTAAAAAGTAAAAATAAACAACAACAACAAATACCTACAGCATTAAAGTGTGTGAAATTTGTTTTTCAATCAAGTGAAAATATCATTACCATAAATTGCTAGTCATGAATATATGCCAATGAAATTAAATCCAATATACAATATGGTAGCATTAAGAGTAGTAGCTACCAACTATTGGAACTTTTTATAAACTTAGGTTCTACCACGATAAATGCTTTGGATATTTTTAAAATTGTCATAGCAACTCTATTAGGCTGATATTGTTATGTCCGTTTTTTCAGGAACATGAAATTGAGATTCAGAAAGGTTAAATAAGGTCCACAAATCAAACAACTAACAAGAGGACGCCATATTTTGACTTCTAATCTATATAATTAACATAAAATAAGAAACAATGAGAGAATTCTAAGAAAGTATAAGTGAAAATTGGTCTAGTTTGGTTATGAAAGTCATTTCAAGGCTAAAATCAAAGAAAGAAACTTTAAAGAAAAGATTGGTATTTTTAACATCTGAGCATGTCACTGCACTCCATCCCCAGGGACAGAGTGAAATTCCAACCTCTGCCCCCCCCCAAAAAAAATCGAGCCGCGACCCACCTGCGGGTGAGTGAGCCGACCTGAGCAGCCCTGACTCTCTAACCTGTGCTCTGTGAGCCACCGAGACCAAAGCAAGCGGCGCAGGAAGACTGGCCTTGCAGAGCAGTGACAGCCCAGGACAGGCTAGTGAGCCAGTTAGCAGAGAGCTCTCCCTGCGCCTGCCCACCATGTGCCAGTCCGCACGGCGAGGACCAGAGCTCGGCTCAGCGAAATGGTGAGATGCCCCGGCCGCGTCCTAACCCCCCTGTGCCCTGCCACAACCTCCGGAAGGTGAGTTCACATCCAGCGGCCCCGAAGTGGAGAAGTGGAGGTGGGCGCAGGGGCCCCGGGGGTCTGCCCCCAAGGCTGGAGGGATCCAGTCGGGGCGAGCGCCCTGTGTCGGAGAGCCAGCATCAGGTTGCACTTCCCCCAGCAGCCCCAGAGGCGGAGGCTGGGGCAGCTGAGCTGCGCGTCCAGACCCACCCTGAAACCGCGCTCCTGGCCCTTGCCAGTCCTCTACCATCTCCTGCCCTTCGGCGCCCTCAGACTACTCAGCCGGGTGGGATGGAGGCCCATAAGCAGGGTGGCCCTGTACGAGTCGGTGCCGATCTTGTTTGCTGTCACCGGCCTGGGGCTGCCCCAACAAGGAGGCGCTGCCGCACTGGCTGCACAGGCCCGTCTACAGCCTGTACATCTGAAGCTTCGGGGTGAGCATGGAGGCCGCCGTGGAGGATCTGCACCAATACCCATAACGGCAGAGAGTTCTTCGGGCGCAAGCTGAAGCCACAGGCCCGGCCTCTCTGTGGCCTGCACAGTGTGCTCAGTTCATCAGACGGGAAGATCCTCAACTTTGGGCAGGTAAAGAACTGCGAGGTGGAACTGGGGAAAGGGGTCACCTACTCCCTAGAGTCACTCCTGGGCCCACGCACCTGCACAGAGGACCAGCCCTTCCCACCAGCCACCTCATGTGACTCCTTCAAGAACCAGCTGGTCACCGGGAAGGGAACAAACTCTACCACTGTGTCATCTACCTGGCCCCTGGGGACTACCGCTGCTTCCACTCCCCCTCTGACTGGACCATTTCCCACCGGCGCCACTTCCCAGGTTCCCTGATGTCAGCGAACCCTGGCATGGCTCGCTGGATTAAAGGGCTCTTCTGCCACAATGAGCAGGTGGTCCTGACGGGGGACTGGAAACACCACTTCTCACTGACAGCTGTAGGGGCCACCAACGTGGGCTCCATTCGCATCTACTTCGACCAAGACCTGCACACAAACAGCATGACTTCAGCTTCATGACGCATGCCAACAAGGAGGACGTCCCCATGCGTAAGGGCGAGTACCCGGGCGAGTTCAACCTGGGCTCCACCATCGCGCTCAGCTTCGAGGCCCCCAAGGACTTCAACTTCCAACTGAAGGCAGGACAGAAAATCCGCTTTGGAGGGGCTCTGGGCTCTCTCTCTAGAGCCTCTTTCCTGGCTGTTGCTGCTGAGGGAGCTTTCCCAGAGGGACAGAGTGTGAGGGTCTTTTAAAGGGGAAACCCCAGAAGCCCACCCCGGTGAGGGCCTGCCTCAGGACCCCAGGGGTGGGTGAGGTCTGACCAGCTCCCACCTGTCCTGGAGGCTCAGACAAGAGGTTCTGGATCCTTCTCCCTAGGCAATCAGCCCCTATCTTGCCCTTGACCTGAGCTGCTTCCTCTTCCCCCACCCTACAAGGAAAGAAAAAGTACAGACTGAGATGATCCTATCACTTTGGGATCTTTTTAAACATTGTGTAAACTGGAGACCCCACAACTCCTGGATGAGCTTTCATTCGGTCTTGTCACTTGACGAGTAGTAATGTTCCTTCCTGCTGCTCCTCCCATCACCTGGACATTTTCTGTCCGTCCCTTCTGCCTCCCCCAACACAGGGTGAGGTGCCTCCTTGGCACAGACTGTGAACCCCTTTGACCTGTCCCCCCAATGCAGGGCCACACAACCTTCCTGACAACTGCTCTCTGTTCCCAAATTCACCTCACCCTGCTCATTAGAAAAGCAAAATCTTCCTTTCCACTTGTGGCTGAATGCATCACCTGAACTCTTTGCCTGTCTTCTGAGGATGGTGACTAACAACACAGACCTTTGCAGGCCCCGATGAGTGACCTTCCGGAGCTGGCTGGGTCCTCTCTGTGGCAGGCAAAATCACTGAGCCTGCCTGATGGTGTCAGAGTGAACAGGACAGGCAGGGAGAGCTCATGTACCCCTCCCCAGATCCAGCCCTACATGAAATACAGGAAAATTGCTGTTGATTCAGGGGCTGTGCTGGAGGCAGAGGAGCCTTGGTGTATGGTGAGTGCCTAGTAAACCTGTCCCAGTTAACAGGTATGCAGGCCCTGGGAGCCCCTGATGGAGGGGACAGGGCCAGGTTTCATGTTGACCCTGGAGATGCTATGAATTTCTCCTGCAGGAGAAATCATTGAACTTTTTCAACTGTATCAGTAGCACAGTATTTTTGTATGAAAAATGGGAGACTTCTGAAGAGTACTTCATTTAATTGCAAAACGTTTTGAAATAAAAAAATAAAATTCATGGTAAAAAAAAAAAATCTTAATTCTTTGAAGACTACCCAGTTATACAGCATCCTACAATTTGGTTATTTAGAGTTGCAATCTGGTCATCAGATGGCCAAATAACAACAGAGTCATCCAAAAATATTAAAAGTTTTCTTACACACCAGAACTATTGAGATTACTTATGTGCTTGAAATATAAATAGCATATTTATCCTTCTTTATCTTACCTCTAACAGGCCATCCTCCGGCAGATCAGTACAGTGAACAGCATTCTGGATCTTTGTTTTACCAAAGGTTGCTCTGAGGGTCCCAGGGCGTAAATGCCGGGCAATTTCCTATAAATACACATGCACAGATAGATTAAAGTTAATCATGTGGTATGAATCAGAAAAACATCAGCTATGTGGAACACTTGAGTTATTTTATTTATACTGAGAGTGCTAATTTTTCCTAGAAACATGAATGTATAAAAATTGTGAGCACTGAAAATTTTCAGTTCATACGTGAGGCTTTTCCTGTGACCCAATGTAAGATCCACTGTAATTCCTGTCAGAGAAAACAATAATTTCTTTTTATCAATGGATTATGAAAATCATATAAAATACAAACCCCGCTCATTACTGTGAAAGACTTGTGTTTTACAGAGACAGTAGAGATCCTAACAGCTTGATTTAAAATGAACCATATATCAAAGGTCTAATATTCTAAAAAACAAGAAGAAAAATAAATAGATAAAATGATCCAGTTTGATGGTATTGATTTCAAGAGTTTTTTAGAATGTTACAGGTGCATCAGCCTAGTACTAGCTCCGCTTTAGGAGAAAAAATGGTCACAGCAGCCCTGAATTGAATAAGGGCTGGGGATTTTACCAAAAGAACACTACAAAACGAGACGGGGGCAAGGGAAAGATAACAGTAGATGGAAAAGTTTAAATTGAGTAAGAAAGGAAGTGGGGACCTAGGGGCTGGGGGGTGAGAGACAAGGAAGAGGTAGATCAATGGGATGGGACAATTACTGTAATCAGTGTTAGAAATGAGCTGGAAAGTTAACAGATGGGATACTTGAAACTGAGATTACTGGGGGTAGGGGCAGAGGGGGATGATACCATGATTAAACGACCAGTTTTAAGGCATGACCATGGCTGAGGTCAGGCTAAGGGCAAGCATGTTAGAAGAAAGGAGGCCAAAGTTGAGAAGGGATGGAGAGGCCAAAGTATTGAAGGGATCACCTCTATGGACATGGAAAAAACAAAGGATTAGGACAGGTGTGGCTTATGGTGCAAGGATGCTGAGCAGCATCCACATCTGTGGCTCTATCACTTATGGACATGTGAAAGGCAGGCATTTGTTTAATTTCTATTTTCAAGGTTTCCATCAAATGTCAGCTTTAAACGTATTAAGAAAAATATTTTGATAAACTAGAAAATGAGGAAGTCTCTGTATTTGATTTTATATTCATTGCTTTTATTCTGTTCCCCATAATTTTCCTAGCAATTAAGTACCCAGTTTTAAATACTACTCTACTTGGTAGTAAGTTGCCATTTTGTGAAATAAAATTATGAAAGATGAGTACTCATTTTCTCTTTGTAATCATTTCAGGTCAGGGAAAAAACACTTTAAAATGACTCAGTTTAAGTAAACTGTTTTATAAGATCTATTCTCTCAGATTTTATTTGACTTGCATCACATTTATTAAAATTTCATTTTTATGTAAGTGTCAGCTACAAGCATCGCACTTGAAATCACCACATACAGATAATGATATGAAGAGAATTGTGTGTGTGTATGTGTGTATGAATATAAATTTGGGGGAGGTTGGCGGTTGGTGGGGTTGTTAATATCTAATCATATTGTACTGAGGTCAGAGAATGTGGTTTGTTTTTTCTTTGAAGGAATTTTCTATCCAATTCATGGTCAGTTTTAGTGTGTGTCCCATGGGTGTTTAAAAATAATAGTGTTATAAATTACATTCCCTGGGAAACCAACTGTGAGCTGAAGATTTGCCTGCAACAAGTTTCATGGGGTGTGGCCTCAGGATCTACACTTGTGGTGAAGTGAGGAAAACAGGATGGGGCAGAAGTTGAAAACTGCATTGCAGTAACGACAGTGGCCTCAGACAGCCCTTCAGAGAGCTAGAGAGCTGCAACGGCATTTCAGCGTTGTCCTGACTTGAGGCAAAGAATAGGCCTTCATCCCTCAAATTGGTAAGTTCCCGCATGTGGGCCACTTCAGGGAAGGAGACTTGACCTTGGGCAAGGTTTCTTCAGTAGAGGGCGATTCCTAGAGAGGGATTTACTAGATTACGGTCAGTTGCCAATACTCCCAGCCGCTGGGGAATGAGCATTTCACTTCTAAAGGGCAGAGGGGGATCTAGGCAGTCCCCCACACAACTACACACACACACACATATGCATATATGATGTATATCATAGACGACAAATATGGCAATTTAGACTACTGCAATCTGATTTCTATTTCTTTTAGATAACTGATTTATTTTTCTTTCTGGAAGGTTTTGCACTATCTTTTTAACTAGGCATTTGCCATTATTAGTCATTCTCTACACTCAGTGGTCTAATTCAATTTGAAGACATGCAGTCAACTACTACTTCTTTTATTATTTTTTGAAGACATGCATTCAGTCAGCTACAACTATTTCTTTTATTATTTTTTCTCCTCCATTTTCTCTTCTTGCTGTTGAGTCTTCTGGTTCTAACTTCCCTTTTTCTTTTCTTTTATACTTTCTATGTAGTTATCTTTTTTTATTATACTCTTGGAAAATTCCTCCATTTGATCTGCCACCTCACTAACTTGCTTTTAAATTACACCCCCATGCTATTCTTTTAATTTACTTAATATTTTTAAAATTTCAAAAACTTTTAAATTTTCAATATCTATACCTTTTTTCATGAATCCAATATTCTCTTTAAGTCTTTCTAAGGAAATTGACTCTCATACTTTTAAAGTCTCTTTTTGGAAGTCTATTCATTTGTTTTCTTTAGATTATGCTTTTGTTTGTTGAGTCTGGTGTGTTCTTTATGGTACTGGCAAGCTTCACTTATGGTATTGGTTAATTCTCAGCTCTTTATCTTTCTCTTCTGAGTTCTCTACTTGCCTGTCACAGGAACCGGAACATGCTGCTGGATGAGGTATGCTGGTTGCTCTACTTTCAGAAGTGGGTGCTCCTCCATTTTTCCTGGGTGTCATTAGCTACCTTCCTACTACTTTGTCTCTCTAGCGAAAGACCCTTATTCATTACCTTAGATTGTGGCTAAAAGTATCGACTGCCTTCTTCTCGGCATAGGCAAGCAGAGGTGAAGCGCTGCTTCCTCAGCTGCTCTTCACGCAGCCTCCCCATGGACCACCTGCTCATGGACTCCAGTGCCTCTTCAGCCTTGCAGGCACATGTCTGATGTCAGCCCAGTCAGAGCCTCCCCCTCTCCAGAGCAGTCCTTTCCTGCGTGTTTTGAAGTGTGGTTTTCCTCAACAATCCAATCCTATCTGCTTTGTGTCTTTTGAAGTTTATGGTCTGCACTCAGAACAAGTGCAAGAAATGTTTTCCAGCTTTACTGGAGATTTAAAATAAAACAACACAAAGTAAAACATTCTCCTGTATATTCCCGTCAGGATTTGGGAAGCAAGGGGATGATGGAGGGGCGTATCTGTCATCTTGATGAAACCTCAACTTTTACTGACAGTCTCTGTTTCTCTAAACCCAACAAACCATCTCTAATTCATTTTTCATGCTGCTATCATTTGGTACATAAAATGTCAATATTTTGTTGCTTGCTCAAAAATTTTTGAAGACTCATAATTGCCTATGGCTAAATGTCTAAAGTTCTTAGTGTGGTATTCAAGGTCCTCCCATCCTTGCCTAAATTCGCCTCACGCACACCTGCCCTGAAAGCTTAAGTCCCAATGAAAACGTTGTTTCTTCTATGAAACCAAAGGCATTCTTCCTAATCAGAGTAATTCTTCCTTCTTCAATGTTCCTGCAAGAATTTATGCTTCTAATTAATACAGGCCTTCTGATTTGCAATTTATATAGTTTTTTTGTTAGCCTATATTAGTAAAGTCTATTAGATTCTCAACCCCTTAAAACTTAAAACATCTTAAAACTTCCTTAATATTTGATATTGGGCAAACCCCTCAGGTCCCCTCCCACTGTGGGAAACTTTCTGTCCTTTTAATAAATCCTGATTTCTAAAAAAAAAATTAATATTTTATTAACGAACACATGGTAAATGTTTGGTAAATGTTTAAGTGACATAAAATGACAATATTTTTATTTAGAAGGCCAAAATGGAGTAGTAACACAAACAGGGATTTGGGAGGACAGCTCCCTGAATTTTGCTTCTGCCAATTATAGTTGTGTGACCACACCACATTATTTAACCTCTCTGTGCCTGCTTTGATGTTCTTATTTGTAAAACAGGGATACAAATAGGATCTAACTTATAGTGTTATTTTGATAATGAAACCAGCCCAACTTCCTCAACCCAAATTGACCCTCCTAGTCTTAAAGCTTAAAACTTACGTTTGCCTGCTGGGATCGGTGGCTCAGTGGCTCAGCCTATAATCCCAGCACTTTGGGAGGCTGAGGCAAGTGGATTGCCTGAGCCCACAGGTCAAGACCAGCCCGGGCAACTTGGCGAGACCTTGTCTCTACAATAAATTTTTTAAAATTAGCTGGGCGTGGTAGCGTGTGCCTGTAGTTCCAGCTATTTGGAAAGCTGAGGCGGAAGGATCACTCAAGCCCAGTAGGTTAATGCTGGGATGGCTGTGAGTGTGCCAGCCTGGGCGACAGAGTGAGACTCCAACTCAAAAACAAAACAAAAAAAACTTAGGTTTGCCTTTCCTTTGTCTTATTTGAGTTCCTCTCTCAGGAAACTGACCCTTGGTAACTGAAATTCACCAGATCACCACATACAGATAATAATATGTCAGACCCTTCCTGTTTACCAACTCCTCTTCCTTACCCCCCCCATTCCTATTTTTTATATTCCTGTCCCACTATATAAACCTCTGACTTTAGTGGGATGGGAAGACAGATTTGAGACTAAATCTCCTATTCTTCTTGTCCGATATCACCCAAATAAAAGGCCTTCTTCCTTGCCAATACTTGTCTCAGCAACTGACTTCCTGTGTGGCAAGCAACAGGACCCTGATTGAACAGTAACAATACTTAAAGGAGTAAATACAGATAGAAGTACTTAGAACAATGCTTGGCACATGGTAAACATTCAGTAGAAAATAGCTATTAGTGTATTAATATAACCTTAGAATTAAAAAACTTAAGATGAGACAATTCTTAAAGAGACAAAAAAAGGTATATTTTGATAAGTGTCAAAGATAATCTGACCAAATATTCAAGTATCTCGTATTTTTTTTAATTTCTTAATTTAATTTAATTTTAAAGACACGTGGTACAATTCAGGATTAGGTTTACAAATGGACATTGTACAGGTAAAGTTTGGGCCTCCCTTTGGTCCCCATTTTGCCTAGTTTGAGATCAGATACCCTATGGGTTTGAGCCAGCCTGGGCAACTTGATGAGACCTCATCTCTACAATAAATTAAAAAAAAAAAAAAATTAACTGGGCGTGGTGGCACGTGCTTGCAGTTTCAGCTACTTGGAAGGATGAGGTGGAAGAATGAGGTGGAAGGATCTCCTGAGCCCAGCAGGTTGAGGCTGTGGGGGCCAGAAGCATGCCACTGCCTTCCAGCCTGGGTGACAGAGTAAGGCTCCAACTCAAAAAATAAAAAATGTAAATAAATAAACAAACAAAAATTGAAACATTAAAAAAATTATGAAGAGATCAGGTACCCTTATTGATGTCGTGTTCCCCTCCCCTGCTCTGGCAGTATCCTGCTATTGCCAATCCCCTTCTTACAGCATTACAGTAAATGTTCCCTGGGTCCGCTTATGAGTGAGAATATGTAGTAGTCTGTTCTTTGTTTCTGTGACAGATCACTGCGTATTGTAGACTCTAAATGCATCCAAGTTGCTGTGAAGTCCATATGTTTGTCCTTCTTTATGACTGTGTAAATATGCCATTGTGTATACATACCACACTTTTTATCCACTCTAGTTTTGATGGGAAGCATGGTTGGTCCATGTTTTTGCTATTGTGAATAGTGCTGCAACAAACATGTGGTGTAGGTATCTTTTTTGTAGAATGATTTGAGTTCCTCTGGGAATATTCCCAGTAGGGGGATTGCTGGGTCATATGGAAGGTTAATTTCTAATTCTTTTAGAAATCACCACACTGTTTTCCATAGAGGCTAAACTGGTTTGCTTTCCCACCAGCAGTGTAGAAGCGTTCTGTTTCTCTGCATCCTTGCCAGCATCTGTTCTTTTGTTTTTATTAACCTCATTCTTACTGGGGTTAGGTGGTTTTGATTTGCACTTCTCTAATGATTAGTGAGGCTAAGCACTTTTTTCACGTGGCTGTTGTCTGCCTCTATGTCTTCTTTTGAGAAGTGTCTACGTATATCTTTTGTCCACTTTGTAATGGGGCTGTTTGTTTTTTCCTTTCGACACATTTGAATTTCTTGTAGATCCTGGATGTTAGGCCTTTGTCAGTTATATATTTGGCAAATATTGTTTTCCAGTCTGTGGGCTATCTCCCTGTTCTTTTGATGGTTTCTTTGGCTTTGCAGAGGCTTTTCAGTTTAATGAGGTCCCATTTGTTTATCTTATCTCTTATGGCATGGATATCTGGGGTTATGACCAAGAATTGGTTGCCTATTCCAATTGCTGTAAGGGTGTCTCCTATGTTTTCTAAGATTCAAGTCTCTTTAATATAATAAAAAGGTTTGGTTTGGCTTGATGGCTCAAACCTGTAATCCTGGCACTTTGGGAAGCCAAGGCTGGAGGATTGCTTGAGGCCAGGAGTTCAAGACCAGCCTGTGCACCACAGCGAGACCCTATATCCATTTTTAAAAAGTCCCTCAAGAGTATTAATCATAGTTTTAGAATAAAGGTAAAAGTTTAAGTAATCAAGTGATAAGATATTTAGATTAGATAATAATAATCTATAAATAAACAAATCTCAGAAATATAAAGTATTTTTTCTGATATAAAATGTTTCATTTAGGTAAATGATAATAGTGAAGCCTAAAGATAAAACAAGTATTTTCTTTATAGCTGCTCATAAAATTTGGGCTTTCATTTTGAATCATTTTTTATCAAAGGTATCAATAAATTGATTTTAGTTTTGATTACTATAAAATATCATATATGCTTATACAAGTAAAAAAATACCAAAACACTAAAAAAAATACTAAAATACTGAATATATACTAAAAGTGAAAGTGAACTATCATCAGGAGAATCCTTCGTAGATCACTTCCTCCCTCCATTTCCTAATACAGCTTTTCAAATTTCTTCTAACAGATTCATGTTCCTCCTGCTCCTTGTACTCTATAGTAAAAACCATACTACCATGCACAGTTCTCCTCCCTTAAAGAAGCAGAAATGATTGTCAGATTATTAAAGCAATACAAAGTACAAACATACTACTTCACGAATACTATAAATCTTAAAAGTTATTTCAGTATTTATAAGTGATAGATTATGCTAAGAAAATTACACTCTTTGAAGAGCAATCTTCACTTGTACTTAGAAAGTGAACAGTCTTTCAGACTTCACCAAATTCCAGACATATCCACCCCCTCCTACAATCTTGCCCATTCAGCCCCATCAAGTCAAATTCTTGGTTAAGTTACAGCTCATCATAAGTACTAAAAATTCTGCTCAGGTAATCCTGCAGTGGGAGGAAGAATTCTAGCCTATAGAATGACCTCCTAAATCTAAGACATCAGAAAATGCACTAAATAGAATGGTAATGGGCAAAATAATTACAGCAAAAAACTACTTATTTTATGACTGTAAGCATTATAAAGAATGTCACTGTTTACTGGTCTATAAAACTGAAAAAATATGTCTGGAGAAAGAACAAACTGCTTCAAAGTAAACCACCGTGTTTTAGTTCTCCATAATCCAGAAGAGATATGTAAGAATGAAAATAACCTTCCATCTAAGAAAAAAATTAAAATAAAATAATGTCTTTTGCAGCAACTTCTAAGAAAAAAATTAGAATGAAATAATGTCTTTTGCAGCAACTTGGATGGAATTAGAAAACATTATCCTAAGTAAACTAACTCAGGAACAGAAAAACGAAACACAGCATTAGAGGTGGGAGCTAATCTAAAGATCTGCAAAGGCACAAAGACTAGTATAATAAACACTGGAGACTCAGAAGGGGGAGGGGAGAGGGTTGAGGGACCCAACAAACAAACAAACAAACAAGTAAACAAACACCTACTGGGTACAATGTACACAGGTGGGGGGTGGGGTGGGTACACTTAAAGTCCGGACCAAAACTATTTGTAGCCTCTAAGTCTACTGAAATTAAAAAAAAAAAAAAATTTAATGAATGGACATTTAAACAGATCATATACACCCATTGTTTGGAACACATTTAAGAACACAATGATAGTAAGTTAGAATCACATGCACTGTCATGGAAAGATGTCAATGATATATCACTTGGGAACGAGCCAGATAAAAAACAATATAGTATGACAAAAAAAAAAAAAGAAATAAATGAAATAGGAAAGAGATTTATGAAATTTACTATAGAACTTTGAAGAAAAAGAAATTTGTAATCAACTATAGAAGGTATTCATATACCAGGGATTCCCAACCCCCAGACCAAGGACTGGTACCTGTTAGGAACCAGGCTGCACAGAAGGAGGTGAGTGGCGGGCAAGTGAGCGAAGCTTTATCTGTATTAACAGCCATTCCCCATCACTCACATTACCTGCTGAGCTCCACCTCCTGTCAAAACAGCAGTGGCATTAGATTCTCATAGGAGTGCGAGCCCTATTGTGAACTGCGTATGTGAGGGATCTAGGTTGCACACACCTTATAGGAATCTAATGCCTGATGACCTAAGGTGAAGCTGAGGTGGTGATGCTAGTGCTGGGAAGCGGCTGCAAATACAGATTAACATTAACAGTGAGGTTTGACTGCACAGAGACCATAATTAATTAATTGCTTACAGACTCATATTAAAACCCCATCACTGAGTGACAAGTGAGTTGATGGACTTCAATTGTACAGCTGCATCTGGTAGCAGGCTTTAAGTCAGAATCTAACATTTTAGTGCATATGTGGCCCACCCATCGTTTTATTTACCACTTCTGTCCATACTTCTTTTTTATGGTAAATTATATAATTATTTCATTATATGTATATTACAATGAAATAGTAATAGAAATAAAGTATACAATAAATGTTATGCATTTGAATCATCCCAAAGCCACCCCCCCCTTGCCCATCGGTCTGTGGAAAACTTGTCTTCCATGAAACCGATCCCTGATGCCAAAAAGGTTGAGGACTGCTACCACATACAATCTGAGAAATGTGTCATTAGGTGATTTCCTTGTTGTGTGAACATCAGAGTACATGTACACAAACCTAGATGGTATAGCCCACAACACACCTAGGCTATACGACTTGCTTCTAGGCTACAAACCTGTATAGCATGTTTCTTTACTGAATACTGTAGGCAACTAAAACACAATGGTAAGTATTGGTGTATCTAAATACATTAAACATAAAAAAATACAGTAGAAACATGGTATAAGACATAAAAAATGGTATACTGGTAGAAGGTGCTTACTGTGATTGAAGCTTGCAGGACCAGAAGTTGCTCTGGGTGAGTCATTGAGTGAGTGGTGAGTGACTGTGAAGGCCTAGGACATTACTATACACTCCTGTGGACTTTATAAAAACTGTATATTAAGCTACACTAAACTTATAAAACATATTTTTTCTTCTTAATAATAAATAAAACATAGCTTATATAACTTTTTTACTTTATAAACTTTTAAGATTTTTAACTTTGTAATAATACAACTTTAAACATTGTACAGCTGAACAAAAATATTTTCTTTCTTTACATCCTTATTTTATAAGCTTTTTTTCTATTGCTAAATTTCTTTTTTTTCTTTTACTTTTTAAACTTTTTGTTAAAAACTAAGACACAAACACATATATTAGGCTAGGCCTACACAGAGTCAGGATCATCAACATCACTGTCTTCCACCTCCACATCTTGTGCCACTGGAAGTCCTCTGGACATAACATGCATGGAGCTGTCATCTCCTAGGATGGCAATTCCTTCTTCTGGAATGTCTTCTGAAGGACCTACCTGAGGCTGTTTACAGTTAACTTTTAAAAAATATGTGGGAGGCACTCTAACATAATGATAAAAAGTATAGTATAGTAAATATATAAACCAGTAACAGTCACTAATTATCATTATCAAGCATTATGTACTGTAGTATGTGCTATATTTTTATATGACTGGCAGTACAGTAGGCTTGTTTATACCAGCATCATCACAAACATGTGAGTAACATGTGGCAGCACAACATTACAATGGCTACAATGGCATAGAGGGAGATGATATTACCTTTTCATAAATTATAATCTTATGGGACCAGCATCCCATAAGATTTATGTGGTCTGATGTTGACCAAAATATCATTATGTGGCACATGACTATTAATGAATAGCATATAGTGGCTAATCACTAGGTCACTAGTCTAATTTCAGAAAAATCTGTAAATACAAGGAAGAAAGTCTTCCCTAAAATATCAGATAATGATGCTAGCAGTGATATAAATGAGTAAATATTAAAAGAGGAATTAGCATAGCTCCAGTCCTGGCAACCCTAAAACAACTGTGAAGTGAAATTTAAAGTTGGGCGTAGTGGCTCACGTTTGTACTTCCAGCACTTTGGGATGCTGAGGCAGGACTGCTTGAGCCCAGGAGTTTGAGACCAGCCTAGGCAACATAGCAAAACTTTGTCTCCAAAAAAAAAAAAATTGGCCAGGCGGGGAGGTGCGCACCTATAGTCCCAGCTACTCTAGATGCTGAGGTAAAAGGATAGCCTGAGTCCAGGAGGCCGAGGCTGCTGTGAGCTGTGATTGTCATGATCATGCCACTGCACTCCAACCTAGGCAACAGAGTGAGACTCCAACTCAAAAAAAATTTTTTTAATGTCTTATAATCATTGCTCTTATTTCACAGGCAATAAGGGCAATAAAACTTAATATCAAGGCCAATGAAGCAACCACTGTAATTAAAACAACAAATATTCACATTTCTAGCCATTACTGGTACTCTTCTGCAACAAATCTTGTAATATTAAAGTGTATGCTAAGTCCTCTCCTTGACTCCTCCAGCACTTCCAAAATACCTTACTAAAACTGACCAATCAGCATGCAGCTTTGTAAAAACTAATGTATTTGCAGTTTTATATTCCCGAGACATAAGCAATATCAGACTAACAATGAAAACAAGATAATAAAACAAAGTGAAGGAATTGGAAGTAGAAAAGGAAGCCAGGGAAGATATCCAAAGGCTACTTTCTGCTAAGTCTAAGTAAGAATACTCCTAGAACCTATGCATAAAATTTAGAAAGAGTAACTGCAAAATTAAACTTAACTATTGTTTGTCTCATTGAATTTGTCTCATTGAATGAGCCATCTGAGAGTTCACAGGAAACACACTTATTAGCACTGGAGACTGCATGAATTATCTGTATATGAAGAATTATTAAAACATCTGGTTTGTGAACTCTAACAGTCTTCACGTCTCACTTTTCATTAGGCAAAAATTCACTGTAATGTAAATTTATAGAACCTGAAGAGGGTCATAATTGTTATTTCAGGTGAAACATTTAGACAATTCAATGCTGTCTTTTCATTAGGTTTCAACAGACCACATGATATAGTAACCACTGCCTCCTATTAAGCTGTTTGTTATTTCAGACAACAATTAAGCACAAAGTAAAATGAAAATGAAGTCTTATTTGACACAGTTGCTATTTTAAAATGTAAAATTATGATCTCCTAGTTCTCTTAAAAAAGAGAGTTGGGCAAATTTCTTTACTCAGTTTTTATAAGTTACTTTATATTTTAGCAAAAACTACAAAAACTTATTTATATAAGTAAAGTCTGAGAACACAGGTTAGCATAAAGGGAGAGGACATCAATTTTTGGTAAATATTTCCCTATTTCTTTTCTATATTTTCTAAATAATATATTACAAGATATTTAACCCTTGAGGTATACTAATATTACTACTGAGAAACTGAGAGGCATTCTTAATCTCTCTCCCAAAATGAATCATTCTACAGTCTATCCCATCCTGGCAAAATAAAAAATTATTAGTCAATTTTCCTCTACTATCCTAAATAAACCTATAATTCCATACTCAATAACTTTTCCTTTCTTTTAGTGAGAAAGCAGGATTTATTGAGGACAGAAAAGCTCCCACAGTGGGAGGGGACCTGAAGGGGTCGCCCCAGTAACTTTTTCAAAAGAATAAAATAATGAAATAATGAAATACTCATTTTTGGTAACTCTAACACCCAGTTCATTGCAAAGTCCTGTCAATACAACTGCTAGGATATAGCCCATATTAGTCTACTTCTATATCCACTCTGCAACCATATCCTCTTGCTTAGAAATATTGGATTTTTAGATTTTCTCTTGTTGGTCTGTCTGGTCTTAGATTCCACTACTCCTAATAAACATATTTTCCACAATGTAGACAGTGTGAGCTTTACAAAGTATAAGTTGAGTCCTACCACTTTCCTGCCTAAGACACTCTGAGGCTTCCCTTCTTAAGAAAAAATTCAAAATGTTCCAGATGACCTGTAGTTCTGCATGCTCTGGTCCCTGCCTACCTCTCCACCCTCACCTGAAATGATTTAGTCCCATCAGCCTCTTCCTATTTTTCAAAGGCACCAAGCTCTTTGCTACCCCAAGCATGAAAATACATACTGTTCCCCTTGAATATTCTGGCTCAGAGGTTGTTCTTTCTTCCTCAAGGAGCTCATGTGTCTTACAAATAGTTTACAATAAGCAACAGAAATCAGGTGTGATAGATTCTACAGGGTGGCTCTCAACTTTTCATTCTATCCTCCTTTTTTTAAATTTTTGGAGTTGGAGTCTCACTCTGTCGCCCAGGCTGGAGTGCAGTGGCACTCTCACGGTCACCAGAAGGAGGTTACAAATCTAAAAACTACATTCCCCAGATACCCTTTTCGTTAGAGTACTTGAGATGTAGAAGTTCCCAAGGATTTGGAAGACAGAACTGAACAAAGACCATTTTCCTGCTGCTGCTGGCAGACAATGTGGGAGATATGAGTGTTTTAAGTTGTGGCAGCCAGACTCAGTGCCTAAGTCAGCAGGTTCCTGGGTAAGAGGGTCCTAGGGATAGTAGCAATGGAGGCAGCAGCAGCAACTTCTGGATTCTAGATATAGGTATGGCAAGGTACTTAAAAAAAAATAGCTCAGTGGCAACCCCCTACAGTCCTCCCAATGAGTTTGTAAACAGCTACTTCCTGCATTAAACCCCTTTTTATGAATGTATTTATTTTTAGTTGGAGTCTCACTCTGTTGCCCAGTCTGTAGTGCAGTGGCACACTCACGGCCACGCCAGCATCAACCTGCTGGACTCTGGTGATCCTTCGGCCTCAGCCTTCCAAGTAGCTGGAACTATAGGCGCGCACTACCACGCCCGGCTAATTTTTTTGATTTATTGTAGAGATGAGGTCTCGCCAAGTTGCCCAGGTGGGTCTCGAACCCACGGGCTCAGGCAGTCCACTCGCCTCAGCCACCCAAAGTGCTGGGATTATAGGCTGAGCCACTAGTCCAGCCTAAATCCCTTTTAAAAAAATCATTAGGCCGGTATTTGTTTCCTGCTCTGAACCCACAGGGATACTCTGAGGTTCCATGTCTCTTCTTTATCTCTACAAAAAGCTATTTTCCCTGTTCCCACTTAGTAAGCACCTTAATGCCACCTGGCTTTCACCGCCACCATTCCATTGAAATTGCTCCCTCCAAAGTCACCTGTAACCAGTTAGTCCTCCACTTGAAGCCTCTTATACAACAGTGAAGTTACTAAAGTACCATCAGAAATAGCAGTGGTCTAGCAAACTGATGTTAGTACAGGTATATCCAATTCACAAAATAGAACATAGGTTTTAAAAAATTTATTTGTCCTGTAATAGCAACACTGATCTCAGCAGTTGACAGAAAGATCTTCATACCTTAAAGGCCTAGGTTCTGTGTATTAGGCTGAATTAAATGAGGTAATGCCCATAAATGTCTAATAGTGTCTGGCTAAACTGGAGGCACTCAGTAGATACAATTGCTGTCTTTATAATATTATAAATAAACTCTTTATAATATAAATAACTCTTATAGCTAACAATGAGGCACTTACATAGCACTTGCATTTTTGAAGGCATGTACTATTTCATACGAATCTCACAAATCCTGTTATGTTGACAAGGCAGACAATTTTTGCCTTTTACAGATATGGATAACCTGGTTCTGTGAACAGTCTTAGACCCCCTATCTAGAACTGAAGAAAGAATATATCCAAAGAACCACCACTTGGGGCAAACTCTCTTCAAAGGTTAATTTCCCCAGACCCTTTATGATTCCCTCTAAAGTTGCAGTGAGCAGCTAAAGTTCCAGACTAAGGTTAATATTTTCGAATGGCCAAAAAAAAAAAAAGTTAAAAGCAAAATTAATTTTTTTTTTTTTGAGTTGGAGTCTCACTCTGTCGCCCAGACTGGAGTGCAGTGGCCGCTCCCGGCCACAGCAGCCTCGACCTGCTGGGCTCTGGCGATCCTTCCGCTTCAGCCTTACAAGTAGCCGGAACTACAGGCGCGCGCTACCACGCCCGGCTAATTTTTGATTTATTGTAGAGATGAGGTCTCGCCAAGTTGCCCAGGCGGGTCTCGAACCCGCGGGTTCAGGCAATCCACTCACCTCAGCATCCCAAAGCGCGGGATTACAGGCTGAGCCACCAAGCCCGGCTTCTAGAAGTCTTAATGAGCTTCACTTCCATTTACTCTTTAACCTTCTGTCCCACAACTCTCCTTAAACTGCTTTGATGAAGGACACTGATATCCTTCTCATTGTCCATAGATTCCCTCCATTTGCAGCTTCTTGTCAGCACCTGGCACTATGGACCCTTACCTTATTCCTGAAGCTCTCCCTTTACTCAGCCCACACAATGCCACAACCCAGATTCTCCTCGACTGTTCCTCCTCAGTCTCCTTTACTTCCATCTTCTTACTGCCTAGGGCTTACTCCATATTCTCTTCTTGTCTTCTGTCTCTCCCTGGGCAATCTCATTCACTACTACCATGTCTCTTCTGATGATTCTTTAATCCCTAACTGCTGCCCAATTTTCTTCCTTAAATTCCAGGCTGGAATATACAACTGCCCAACCAACTTCACCTGGTTATCCCACAGGGCTCTTATATTCAGCTTGTCCAAAACGAATCTCATTGTCTTCCTCCTTCTCCTCCTAAATTGCCACTCTTCATGAATTGCACCACTGTCCAACAAAGTAACCTAGACAAAAAGCGTGGGAGTCATCCCAAGACTCCTCTCTCTCCTTTTCAGGCCCCACATCCAAGCTGTCACCAAGTCACATGAATTCTATTTTTGTAGCATAGCATTCTTTCCTACTTTCCAAGTCTAACCCTGCTGCCACAGTTCAGCCTCTCATCTTGTTTAGACTATAGTTTAGACTATAAAGAAGTCTTGCCTCTACTGTTAAACATTTGTTGTTTGTTTACACATCTATAAGATAGGGATTATGATCTTTATATATCCAACACACAAAATCCTCATTAAAAATTCACTAAATAGGCCGGGCTCGGTGGCTCAGCCTGTAATCCCAGCATTTTAGGAGGCCAAGGTGAGTGGACTGCCTGAGCCCGCGGGTTCAAGACCAGCCTGGGCAACTTGGCGAGACCTCGTTTCTACAATAAATCAAAAATTAGCTGGATGTGGTAGCGTGCACCTATAGTTCCAGCAACTTGGAAGGCTGAGACAGAAGGATCGCCAGAGACCAACAGGTTGAGGCTGCAGTGGCCAGGAGCGTGCCACTGCACCCCAGTCTGGGCAACAGAGTGAGACTCCAACTCAAACAAAAAAATTCACTGAATAACAATATTTATGCTTTAGTGGATGAGTGAGTGGATGGATTAATGGAATGACTAACATGCCCAAATGTATATGCCTCATTAACATGGTTAATGATAGGGTAGAGAAATTAGGCCACTTGTTTACCAGGCTCCTTTGGCTATATTATACTCTTCAGAAGTGTCTATTTTAAGAAGCCCTGAAGAAAATCCTTTTGAAATGTGAGTAATCAACACTTAATTTCTACATTTTGTGCATTAGTGGTTTTGTAAATCATATTTTCTCAAACTAGGGCACACCTGTCTAAGAATGGAATCAAGAACTCTAAGCCCTAATCCCGTAGCTCTGAAAATGACTTGCTCTGTGACCTTGAATGAGGATAATATTACTGTTTCATCATAGATATAAAATGCCATGTGCCAAATATGTGAGATGGGACCAATCCACCAGAGTAGCATTACTTTTATAAGCGCATGCTCATAAATATCTCCTCTAGTTAGGATATTAAGACACACCTAAACTCCCTAGAAGAACTATTAAATCTTCCAGAATATCCATAGAACAGAAAAGTCCAATTAACTCTAAACATTAGAGATCACATTTTATTTTTTATTTTTAAAAAACAATTTTTGGCCGGGCTCGTTGGCTCAGCCTGTAATCCCGCGCCTTGGGAGGCTGAGGTGAGTGGGTTTGAGACCTGCCTGGGCAACTTGGTGAGACCTCATCTCTACAATAAATCAAAAAATTAGCCGGGCGTGGTAGCGCGTGCCTGTAGTTCCAGCTACTTGGAAGGCTGAGGTGGAAGGATCGCCAGAGCCCAGTAGGTCAAGGCTGCAGTGGCCGGGAGTGGCCACTGCACTCCAGTCTGGGCGATAGAGTGAGACTCCAACTAAAAAATAAATAAATAAAATAAAATAAAATAAAAAACAATTTTTAATGTAATTTAAAGATGTGGGATACACTTCAGGATCAGGTATACAAGTGATCACTGTACAGGTAAAGTTTGGGCCTCCCTTTGGTCCCCATTTTGCCTGGTTTGAGATGAGATCAGGTATCCTTATTAATGTTATGCACCCCCTCCTAACCAGCCTTCCTCTTCCCCT
>CAUYQG010108888.1:0-21446 GCA_963574415.1 Tarsius wallacei
ACGAATGGCCACCCCAGAGAATTATAAATACTTATGGCCCAGCCACATGGGCACAAGATAGGAGTTGGAAATGCCGCACGCCTATCTATATATATACTAAATCGCACTATTAGGTTACAAGCTAATAACTAATCAAGCAGCCATGGTTTTTGAGCTTGTTGCTCGGCAGCAAGCCCAAATGAGCGCAGCTATTTATCAAAACCACTTAGTTTTGGACTACCTGCTAGCGGAAGAAGGAGAAGTATGTGGTAAATTTAATAGCTCTAGCTGTTGTTTGCAAATAAATAATAATGGTAAAGTTATAACTGATATAGCCACCAATGTTTAAAAACAACAAAAAAAAACGTGCCCAGGTCACAGTGCAAAAATGGCAAGGCATGAAAATCGGCAATTAATTTGAAAACATGTTCTCGGGTCTGGGAGGATTTAAGTATATTATTGAATCTGTAGTCCTATTGGTGGGATCCTGTCTTATCCTCCCTTGCATAGCTCCAATAATTATGAATGCCATTTCTAAGTTTGTGGAAACAGTTGTTGAATGAAAAACTGCGGCCCATATAATGTTGGTGCACCAAATTAGGGATGATGATGCTTTAGATTCATAAAAGATCAAGCATCAAGGGGGGAATGTGGCAGGATACGGCAAATGCTCAAATACATTTCTTGTATGATTGAGTGAATAAACACAGAAACACATGTAGCTGATTCGGGATCAGTAGTTGGCCTCACCTGGGCTGACTGAATATCTCCCACTAGCCCAGTGGCAGGAAAGGGGTTGATAGCAGTTAGAGGTATTTCCTTTTGAAAGGCAAGTTGCAACTTTAAAGACCCGCCCAGCCCAGTGCCAGGCAGGTTTTGTTTAAGAAAGGCCAAATTGGCCCAAAGACTGGCCATTTAATGGAAATGCAAAAAGAGTAACTAATTCACAGACTTATCCAAAGTCCCCCTTCTGAAGTTGACAGTTTACAAGCCTGCAGTTCCTGGAAACCATTTGTTCTTTGAAAAATCTGATTTTGCTGAGTTCAACCTTGTAAAATTCCAAAGGAAGTATGTAAAGACTCAACACGACCCCCTCCCTTACCTAAACAAGGGTATAAGACCCCACTTCTCCTGTTCTGGGGCGCTCGACTTGGACGCATTAGACCCTTGGGCCCGCTGGGATGGCCAGCGTAATAAAGTGCCACTTCCTATAATAAAATATATATATATATACTTTTTGATATTTTTGTATAAATATATTCAGAGAGAGATTCAATAAATGCTTATTCACTATATAAATGCATATTCACCATTTAAAAAGAAGCATTTCTGGAATTAAATTTACAGTATTTTAAATAATGTAATTGAGTTGACTTCGCAAAATCGATGAAATCAAGATGTATCCTTTGTGCAAACAAATACTACATTGAAAAGATATCAAAGAACAGAAAGAGATGAACAGAGAAAATATACCTAACAGAACAGAGAGGTACTAGCAAAGATGGGGAAAAAGGGGATTTACATTTTTTAGAAGGAATGATGTGGAAAGATTCAACTCTGAAAGGAATGTCTAATATATTCTATATGAAGCCAATATGCTTTCAAAATGATCCCTGTTATTTCCAAAATGTTAAGATATTTTGAATCCTTTTCAAGAAAGTTTTTCTCCTTTTTATTTCTCTGTAATCTGTGGTCTTCTCATGACCTGTTTACCTGATATGCTCTTTAAAAAGCATTCAAACTTGAACTGCTGTTATGTTTAAGGATAGGGAAAACTGCTTTTGTATGACAGCGTGAAATTGTGAGCTGTGAATTACACACCACCACAAAATGTATTCCAAAATCGTAACATGGACACTCCACAAAGCGCCTGGGCATGAAATCATATCTATTTCTTAGGTATAGGTGGGAGGTCAGGAAACAGGTAAAAAGAAAATTTGCATATGTTGATATGAGGAAGAATAGGAGAGAGAACACCTAACGTTGATATTATTTTATTACAAATTTGAGAGCACTTCCTGTTTGAATGAAAGAATATATACTCCTGTATAATTCACTCTACACATTCCAACCCATTTAAGAGTGAATATACTAAGAATAAATCTTTTTGGAATGTGTTCTGCAAAACTCTTCTTTCAAATTCTTCTAAAATGTGGAATATATTCCATCTAGAATGGGGAAGATAAATTGTAT
The DNA here is from genome assembly GCA_963574415.1 of Tarsius wallacei. Lineage (NCBI taxonomy): Eukaryota > Metazoa > Chordata > Mammalia > Primates > Tarsiidae > Tarsius > Tarsius wallacei. The sequence goes on from CAUYQG010108888.1 coordinate 2,173, forward strand.
GTATATTGGATTCTCAAATAGATAGATGTATCTAAACAGCTCTAATAATAGGAGCTACCTTGAAAATATAACTCTGATTTCTATCAAAAGTCAACAGGAATTTTTATTAAGATTATAATTAAGTCTTATTTCTATAAATACAATAATTAAAACAACTTTAAAACCTAATATTACTTAAGAAACATATTTTCAAATGCATGTGCTTGAAAATAGTAAAGGCTTTATTGTAAACACCAGTGATTAATAAATATTTCATAATAAGCAAAAATGTTTAGTTTTATTTGTGGGATTAAAAAAAGTGAAGAAAAAGTCTTCTCTTCACTGAAAGATGATAAAATAAAGCTGCAGAAATATAACTCACCTAAAATCCCACAAGTCAGTGGCTGGGAAATGCATACATTACAAGCCTGGATAGGAAAGAATTTAAAATCTGACACATGGTATCAATCAAGGGACAGCAGCCAGTGCTAAGTTTAATAACCTCTCCTACCTATGTTGATGACAACGCAAAGAAATTCATGAGCTGTACAATTTCAAGAGGTTCTCCCCTTGTCTGATAGCAATTACATAGGTTGCAGTTCTGCAGTTCTAAGAGATTACAAAGAAGTTCAATATCTGTGAAGAAAAAGAACTGTCTTCCCAATCTATATGAGAAAAGTAGGTATAAATTTTCACAAAAAATTTTGGAAACTTATAAAGTTGATTTTGTTCTTTAAAGATTATAAAAAGAAGAAATAGATTTATGCAGTTTTGGATTACATAATGTATACAATATTTATATATAATTAAAGTCTTATTAATATCTGAACATGACTTTTTTTACTGTGTTTCTGACATCTGGTTGAAAATATATGTATTAACATTTGAATGCATTGCTATTGTGACAATATTTAAATTTCTAAATTATAACATTAGTAAAACACTTTCAAGTATATTTTTCATTGTGTACACTATAAAAATTATTATTTTACACCATACTAAAATTATTAAAGATTTTTAGTGGATAATACTTAATAATATATTTCCATTTTAAACGAGATCTGAAAGCAAAACCCCAAATGGTGTCTGTATTTTTAATCAAAACATGACCTTTAAAGCTATCACTTCCTGCGCATAATTTATGTGAGGTAAAGGGAAGGGCATTTGACTTGGCAATCAGTGATTTTGTGTTTTGCTGGTGAAATTAACCTATGGTTTAGGAGAACTTGGATAATTAGTTATTAAATTATGAAGTACATAAGTCAAATAAATAATAAGAAACCTCTCTATATTTTTATCCACCACAGTGAAATATTCTCTCTTATTTATTGAAAACAATTTGACAACTTCTGAAAAACTTCATGTTAAAATATTCCCTACAATAGTGATATGTAATGTGGCTTTTTCTTACATCTTCATTCAGCTTGTTTCTCATATATCAATATTGCATATCAAGCCACAAATGTCTAAAAATAGAATAAGGAGAGAATATTTGAAGCAAGCTGATTGTATTTTCAAATCTTTCAAGGAATTGTTTATGCTGTTTCTTGAGGCACATAAATATTTATAAGATGTAAGTTTATGAGATCTCAATTTCATTTTTTTAAGATTTTCATTTTTATTTTTATTTTAGGGTTGTGGGGAACATGTGAGGATTTGCTACAAATGTAACTTGCATGCAGGCAACATTTGGCCTTCTAGTGACTACGTCTCCTTGGTTGTGGACATGGTACCCAATGGGTAGTTGTGTGCTCCTTATCCTCCCTCCTCCCTCCCCTTCTTAGCAGTGCCCAGTGTCAGTCCCACCTTTGTGATCACGTGCTCAATGTTCAGGGCCCGCTTATGAGTGAGAACATGTGATATTTAGTTTTTTTGTTTCTGTGAAAGATCACTTAGAATAATGGTCTCCAGTTGCATCATTGTTGCTGTAAAGAACATGATGTTGTTCTTTATGGGTGCATAGTGTTTTGTAGTGTATATGTACCACATTTTCTTGATCCAGTCAACTTTTAATGGGCATCTGAGTTGGTTTCATGTTTTTGTTATTTTTCTTTTTGCCATAAACACGTGTGCAGATGTCTTTTTGATAGAATGATATATGTTCCTCTAGGTATATTCCCAGAAGTGGGATTGTTAGATTATACGGTAGCTCAAATTTTAGTTGATTGGGAAAATGCTATACTGCTTTCCACAAATGCTGAACTAGCTTACATTTCCACCAACAGTGTAGAAGATTTCCTTTTCTCCATAATCTCATAAATAGCTGGTATTTTTTTTTTTTTTTTTTTTACTTTTTAATGGCAGCCGTGCTGACCTGTGTAAGGTGGTGTCTCATTGTAGTTTTGATATGCATTTATCTGATGATTAGTGAAGCTCAGCATTTTTTCATGTTTGTTGGTTGCTTGGATGTCTTTCTTTGAGAATTGTCTGTTCATATTTTTTGCTTCATTTTTAATGGGGTTATTTATTGTTGTCTTGTGAATTCATTTGAGTTCCATGTAGCTCCTAGATTTTAGGTTTTTTTGGATACATAACTTGCAAGTATTTTTTCCCATTCCATGCATTGTCTCTTTACTCTCTTGTTGGTCTTTTTGACTGTGCAAAAACTTTTTAGCTTCATAGGGTTCCACCTGTCAATATCAGTTTTTATTGCATTTGATTTTGAGGACTTGGTCATGAATTTATTGCCTGCTCCTATGTTCAGGATAGTGTTCACTAAGTTTCTTCTACGATTCTTATAGTTTAAGGTCTCACATTTAAGTCCTTGGTTAATTTTGAGTTAATTTTGTATATATGGTGATAAGTAGGGGTCTATTTTTATTCTTTTGCATGTGATTAACTACTTTTCATAGCACCATTTAATAAATGTGGTTTTCTTCCTCCAATGTTTGTTTTTGATGGCTTTGTAAAAGATGAGTTGGTTGAAGGTTCATGTTTTATTTGTGGATTCTCTGTTCTGTTCCAATTGATCTATGGGTCTATGTTTGTACAAATACCATGCTGTCTTGGTTACTGTAGCCTTGTAGCAAAGTTGGAGGTCTGGAAGTGTGATGTTTCCAGGTTTGTTCTTTTTGATAAAAATTGCTTTAGTTATTTGGGCTCTTTTATGCTTCTACATGAATTTCTATATTGTCTTTTCTACATCTGTGAAAAATGATGCTGGTAACTTGATAGGGATGGCCTACAGGGAATTTGTAGGGAATCTGTAGATTGACTTGGGTAGAATGGGTATCTTGATGACTCTTCCAATCACGAGCATGAAATGTTTTTCCATTTGTTTATGTCATCCTTGATTTTCTTGAACAGTGTTTTATAGTTCAATTGTTGAATGCAAAGGTGTTCTGTTTTTATTTTCTCTTTTTGCTACTGTGAATGGAGCTCTGTTTTTATTTGGTTCTCAGCCTGCTTGTTGATGCTGTATAGAAATGCAATTTTTGGTGTGCATTGATTTTGTATTCTGAGAATTTATTGCAGTCATTTATCAGTGTGAGTACTAAAGTCATTTATCAGTGTAAGAACAATTTTGACAAACTCACTTGGGCTTTCTATGTGTAGAATCATATCATCCGTGGAAAAGGATAATTTAAATTCTGCTTTTCCTATTGGATACCCTTAATTTCTTTCCCCTGCCTGACTTATCTGGCTAGAATTTCCAGTACTATGTGAAATAGGAGGCATGAGCATGGGCATCCTTGTCTTGTTCCAGTTCTTAAGGGGAATGCTTCCAACTTCTGCCCATTAAGTATGATGTTGACTGTAGGTTCGTCATATATGGCTCTTATTATTTTGAGGAATGTTCCTTTGATGCCTAGGAATGTTGTATTTTAGCAATTTTTTTTTTCTGTATCTAATAATCATGTGGTTCTTGGCTTTATACCTGTTTATGTAATGGATTACATTTATTGATTTACATTTATTGAATCAGTTTTGCATGCTGCAAATGAAGGTCACCTGGTTATGATAAATGACCCTTAAAATATGCTGTTGAATGTGATTTGCTAGAGTCTTATTGACGATTTTTGTATCTATGTTCATCAGAGAAATTGACTTGTTTCCTTTCCTTGTTGGGTCTTTGCCACTGTGGGCATCAGGATTTTATTGGCTTTATAGAATAAGCTAGAGGGAATTCTTTCCTTGTCAATAGCCTAGAAAACTTTCAGCAGGATTGGTATCAGCTCTTCCTTTTATAACTTGTAGAATTCAATGAAGAAACCATCTGGGCCAGTACTTTTTTTGGTGGGGATGTTTCTTATTACTGAGTCAGGTTATTGGATTATTGTTGGTCCGTTTTGAGTCTCGACTTCCCTCTGCTTCAATCTTAGGAGGTTATGTAATGCCAGAAATTCTTCCATTTTCTTTAGATTTTCTAGTTTTTCTGGTTTTTGTTTGTTTATCTTTCCTTGTAAAACCCGCACCAATATTAACTGATAAAAATATATTTAAACTATGCAGTTTGTGTTGCAGTAGTCTCTGATAATCTTTTGTGTTTCTACAGAGTCAGTTTTTCATTTCTAATTCTCTCTTCTTTCTTCCGTTCTTTCTTTTGTTCTTTCTTTCGTTCTCTCTCTCTCTCTCTCTCTCTCTCTCTCTCTCTTGCGCGCGTGCGTGCATGCACTCTCGCTCTTGCTCTCACTCTCGCTCTGTTTCTTTTTTATCAACGTGGCCAGGAATCTGTAAATATTTTTTAACTTTTCAAAGAACTAGTTTTTTGTCTTTTTGATCCTTTGTATGATTTTTTTTATCTCTATTTCATTCAACTGAACCTTTATTTTAATAATTTTCATTTATGGTCTAATTTGGGGATTAAATTACTCTTGTCATTACAGCACCCTTACAGGTACAATGTTAGACTGTTAACTTGAGATCTCAATTGTAGGAAATATAATAAAGACATGTTTATCTTATTCATATTGAAAGTGATTCAATGTTGAGATGAAAAATAATAATTTTACATGTTAAAATGCTCATATTGTATGTTGAAAATAAAAAGCAATTATGGATAACAAAATGCAGCAAATCTATTAACCAGGAATACAAGTTTAAACTGCAGAGTTTAAACACAAACTGCATAATTTAAATATATTTTTATCAGTTAATATTGGTGCGGGTTTTACAAGGAAAAATAAACAAACAAAAACCATGAGAATAAAGTCTCATAGCATAGCAATATTACTTAATACACACACACACACACACACACACACACACACACACACACACACACACTATACTATATGTGGTCTTCCTTGTAAGCAAAAAACAAGTTAAATTCGAAATGTTTGAGTCAGCAGTGTGTACCCAATGTAAATACCGGTACAATATGTGTAAAGAATTAATATGAATCAATTCCATCATTTTATTGTTGGGATACATTGTGTTGCAACATTCAATTATTATGCAGAAGCATCATGGCAACAGTTCTCCAAGAGTAAATGCATACTTATTCTGTTAAAGTTTTTATAGTAACTTTTACTGAAAATTTATATATTACTTTTTCATGATATAATAGCTTAATATTTCTTAGTGCTAGCATAATCTAAGATATACATTTGACTTAGAATATTATAATGTAAATATGGTAGAGAGGAACTATTATTCTTCTGCTATTAAAAACTCCTATTTAACATGTTTCATATTTCAGTTGTAGTTTTTTTAGTATTATCAAAAATAACACTTTAAAAAAATTCAGTAAATGCTAGACTTCAGATTCACCACAGAAATATCAGCAAAATAACCTCACCTTCCATACTTGCTGCAAATGAATTGAATGCAGCACAATGAAGGAAAATATGAGGGTATATATATTTATGTATCAGTAAATGATTGTATATGCCAGAAAATATTGTAATTGTGTAAACTGCTAAGTTTGCAAAAAGTGCAAAAGAAAAACAGGAATGGTAAAGAATGATGCAATGTAAATTGTGATACTAATAGAAAGTAGGTAGGTACCATTTTACAACTCCAATCCAATTAAGTGTTTACTCAAGAAGTTCTATGCAATGAATGCAGATGCTTCCTTTTGACCAAATCGCCCTCCTTACTAACACAAAAACTAACGGATCATTTTTAGCAAATATGTTTAGATTTAAAATTCAATGACCTCATCTCTCTGAAACTTGCTCCATTAATATTTTTTCTGTGTGAAATAATTTATTATGAGCTATTTATACTGCTTGTTGTAATGTTGGCAAAATTATAAAAGAATGGTTTATTCTTTTGCAAAACTGTATTTGTCCTACAGTTGGGAATAACAAATTAAAGGAAGTGGTCTTTTGAGCAAATTAGCATGTACATGTAGAAAAGAATACACTACAACATATTGATGATTCAGTGTAAACAACTTCTTCCAGGTTAAAACACAAAGCTTTATCAAGACTATGTTTTTTTTTCCAGTCACAGAATATTTAAAAATTTTATTTATGTATTTCAAAAAATTTTCTCTGCCACATTATGTGAAGCATTATTAATAAATATGCTTTTAGGTAGACCTGTAGGAAATATTACTTAAAAGCTAAACCTATAAATAATAAATACACTTTCAAAATAAATGTACATCATGAACTCTGACATTCACTGATTTGCATAATAATAGTCAACCCTATAATTGAAAGGAATAATAAACAACCAAACAAAAAAACTTGAGAATAAAGTCCATGGAATTGCTGTAGTTCCTAAAACACACATACTATATTTGGTCTTCCACGTAAACAAAAAGCATATTAAATATGAAATATATTGGAATCAGTAGTTGTGTACTATATATATGCCAGTAAAATATGTGTAAAGAAATATTCATTTCTTTGATGGATTCCATCATTATATATTTGTGATTGATATTACTGCTGGGAAGTTATTCTCTTGGGGAAAAAAGAGGCCCTTATTATATTCTACCTTGTAACTGTACAAGGCTGGAGAAAAATAAAACTAAGAAACATAAACTTGCATTGATGTTAAAATTCTCTATTGCTTTTGCTTTCCTATTTTTCTAAAATACTTGTGTCACAAATTCCTCCTCGATTCCTCCTCCCTTTCCTCAATTTTCCCACGTCTCTTCGCCCTTCTTAAACATAGATGGTGATCTTGCTTCTTATTTAGTAAGAAATTTCCAGTGTTCCTATGAAAATTTCCACAACCTTCTCAATTCACAACTCCTCATTTACTTGTATCATTGCCTATATACGATGAATACATCTTCTTTCCTGTTTTTGTGAGAAAGTACCTTCTTGAGAGGGAAACAAAAAAGCATATACAAGCATGATATGAAACAAATAATCAATATTATTAAATGTAAAATGCTTTAGCCACTGAACGAACTGACACATGATTTATCAAGTTCACGTGGCACTTTTTCCCTGAACAGCTAAGTAATTTTTAAACATTTATTTGCCTGTTCAAAACCCTTCTGTCTAAGAAACACGTGGGCCACTTGTACATGGCATTGTCCTATCTTAGCCTCTTCAGGGCATCACCGCAACTATTTTTCCTGACATCCTCATGTCGCCTTCTTCTGGATCATTCTCTCGTCAGGACTTTAAAATGCTCGTATTGCTCCCTTATAAAAAGTAACCTTCCATTGACCTAATAATTCAATCTAGATCCATCTTTGTTCTAGGGTACGTAGTCTTTCCCTGTCATCTCTGTGCTGAAACTATTCTTGTAAAGGTTCCTGATGACTGAGACATGACTGAAATTCTCAGTACTCCCCTTGCACAACTTCCCCATAATCCTCACCATTATTTAACAGAATTTATTGTTGCCTTTTTCTTACCAATAGTTTTCCTAGACCATGCTTTTTTGGTTTCTCTCTTATTTCACCACTACTGGCAATCACTTTCCTTTGGTGCTTTGTCTATGGATATTTTTCTCCTAATCGACTAACTGTGGAGCTCTTCAGGATTTTGTCTTTGGATACTTCCCCTTTTACATTGACATTCATCCCCAAGATCAGGGTTTCCCAAGTTCATGGTCTGTTAGTAAATGGACTGCACAGATGGAAGTGAGTGGTGGGGGAACCCTTTCTGCTCCTGTCTGTTCAGCAGTGGCATTAGTCTTCACAGGAGCAAGAACACTATTGTGAACGGCATGCGAGGGTCTAGGCTACTCCTTCTTATGAACATCTAGTGCCTGAGGGTCCCCTCTCTCCTCATTCCAACCTCCTCACCCCCACCCTCCACCCACACCACCTTCCATTCCCCGCTCCCCATTCGTGGAGAAATTGTCTTCCACGAAATAGGTCCCTGATGCAAAAAACATTTGGGGACTGCTGCCCTAGATGACCTTATTTAGAAATATGTCTTCAAATATGTCCCAAGTTTGTATGCCAGCTTGGACCAGTCCTGTTAACTCTAGTCTATATTCTGCTGCTTATGTGACATCTCTCCATCAGTTCATCTGATGGACATTTTGAACTTAACATATATAAAGCTAAATTTGTGTTTGTTTCTTTGTTTTCCACTCTAGCATGACATAGTCAAATACTTCCAGTTCCTCCTAATGAAAAGCAAAATAAAGTCATTGCTAACTTTCCTCTTTCACATCCAAACCCATCTTATCAATAAATCTTATTGATTCAACCTTGAAAATACTTAAGACTCTGACTACTTTCCAGAAGATAAAATATATGTTCAACGGGCTATTGCAAATGCCCTGCTTCCATTCTTGTCTCTCACAGTATCTTTTCAAGTCAGCAGCCAGCATGACCTTATTAAAATGAAAGAGAGATACTAATGTTGCTCTTTTCTCTAACCCTCCAATGGCTTCCTATCTCTTACAGAGAAAAAAATTAAGTAAATCTCCTAAGTTTTACCTCTCTATTTCATCCAAGTCTTCTCAGTCTGGGCTACAACAGGCATAATCTTTCCTCAGTCCTTTGGACATGCCAGGCTGTCTGCCCAGAGAAATGTACCAGTAGACCTCCAACTGGTTTGCTCAATCAATCCACTCCCTCCTTGTTCAAATACCAACTGCCCAGTGAGATGTTTACCAATTACTCCCTTTAAAATATGTACAGCACCATCATCCAGCCTTTCCAATTACCTTTATGTTGCCCTTTTTTCCTTGGTTCTTATCATCTTCTAGAATACCATAAGATTGCCTTATTATGATTTTTTTTCTTCCTACATTAGCATATAACCTCCATGAGGGGGAGATTTGTTTGTTTTGCTAGGACCAAAACCCTAACACAGTTGCTGGCACGGTTGATTCTCCTGACTCAGCTTCTCGAGTAACTGGGATTATAGGCATGTACCACCAGGCTTGGGTAATTTAGTTATTTTTTTAACCAGGTCTTGGTTTGCTGCCCAAATTAGTCTCAAATTCCTGGGCTCAAGCGATCCTCTTGGAAGGTGGTCAATAAAGCCTTTAATTTATGTATTTATGTATTTATTTATTTGAGTCAGAGTCTCAATCTGTCTGGCGAACCCTTGACTTAAGCCATCCAGGTAACTAAGACTATAGGCGTACACCACCATGCCCTGTTATATTTTCTGGTTTATTGTAAAGACGATGTCGTGCCATATTACCGAGGCTGGTCTTGAACCCCTGGGTTCAGTTAATCCTCTCACCTCCACCTCCCAAAGTGCTGGGATTACAGGTGTAAACCACCATGCTCAGCCAATAAAGCCTTTAAAATTATAAATTGAAGGATTAATGCAAATGTAAAATTAGTCTAATATAATATTTTTCACGATCTAAAACATTGTTATTCTTTATTCTTTTTTTTTTTTGGAACAAATAGTCACCAAAGGAACTTGGAACTTGGGATCAGATATGTTTTTACTGAATTAGTTTTGTAACTTCATCCAGGAAATAAAATTATTTTTTTAACATGGTAAACAATAACCAATTGTATTGCTCATATACAGTTTTCCCTTCAACAACATAGACTTGAATATAAAGGTAATTGCAAAAGTTACCTCGAGTGCCTGTTTGCTCTGCTTCCCTTTCCACTTCTTCTACTTTTTTATCTCTGCCACAGTAAGACAGTAAGAAAAATCCCTCCTCTTCCTCCTCAACCAACCCAACATGAAGATAATGGAGATGAAGATCGATCCACTTCTACTTAATGAAATGTGTATATATTTTCTTTTTTATAATTTTCTTAATAATATTTTCGTAATAATATTTTATTTTTTCTAGTTTCCTTTGTGGTAAGAATATGCTACATAATACAAACTACACACGAAAATGTGTGTTAAGTGACCGTTTGTGTTATTAGTAAAGCTTCCGGTAAACAGTAGGCTATTAGTAGCTAAGTTTTGGGAGAATCAAAGTTACATGTGTCTTTTTGACGGCAGGGGATTTGACTCTCTAATCCCAGTGGTGTCTAAGGGCCAATCATACTTCACTTGCAAACATAAGTACTAGTTATGTGCACAAAACGTCAATATTCAAGAAAAATATTTGTAGCATAATTTCTGAAAGTTATGAATTCTTTGTTGATGTCTAAGACATGTTCAGAGTCTTACATTTTGTAGTGTGTATTTAGAGCAGTATTCCAAAAAGTATTATAGTTGGAATCCAAGTATTTATTACGGCTTTTTAGAAAGCAGTGCATACAATGAAAATAAATACATAGGTTGGGCACGACAACTGTAATCCCCGCACTTTGGAAGACCAAGGCAAGAGGATTTCTTGAGACCAGGTGGGGCAGCATAGCAAGCACTGGTCTCTATTGAAAAAAAAAATTAGCCAGGTGTGGTGGCACGTGCCAGCTCATGAGAGGCTGAGGCAGGAGAATCACCTAAGCCCAGACTGTCGAGGATGCGATAAGCTGTGACTTTGCCACTGTACTCATACTGAGTGACAGAGTGAGACCCTGACTCAAGAAAAAAGAAAGAAAGAAAATACACACAAAACTACCAAAATAAATATGCTTATATTTTGTGTTTTGTACTTATAATCCAGAGGCTCACATGACTAGTATTTTCTACTCTACTTGCTTGGGCAGAGAAGACTAGAGAAAGAGGGCAGTGAGGTGGATACGTTTTCATAACACATTTATCTACCTCATTATTTTCTTGGTTCATGGTTTGGCCTTAAGACATTCCATCATTTAAATTCTAATTCTCCATAGCTAGAAATATTTATATTGCTAGCTAAATTAGTATAATATGGAAATATGGGCATTTAAGCACCCAAAGGAATAATAATTAATTTTACTAGAGAGTAGTGTTTTAGATTTATCATTCTATTTGCATGGAATTTAAATCATATTGTCCTTCTGAGTACAAAATAGCGTACCTGCAATTCTTGCTCACTTTGAATCAATGATTACAACTGATAACACTGTATTTCATGTTTCAGAGCAAAACCGCAGATGGTTTTAAAATTAAAGTCATTGGCACAGTCCACTTTGTGAGAGATGATGTGTTTGTTAGTTCCTTTCTATAATCTATGGATTTAAATTTTCAGCTTACCTTAAGTTGAACTGTTAGTAAAGAAAATTTATTGTAATTATGTTAGTCTACTAAAAATAAGGGATCATCGGTTTACTTATGAAAGAGAATATATTCTATTCTATATGTGGCTTTGATATCTGTAAAGACACAGTGGAACTACAAGTTAAGATGTGTTTTACTCTCCAGAAAGTCTACTTTCCATAATAATTAATGATTTTTTTGTTTAGTCTTCATTCAAAATATTGAACAGTGGTTTGTGTATTTTCTAGTTCATTTTGAAAAGCAGAATTTTAATAAGTAACACTGGAGAGAATGTTATATTTTCGGTTTAACAATGTAAGATATATGCTGGTCTTTGTGGTTGAGGGGAAAATGGAAAATTACAAGGTTTGTTTCTATACTTGCGAGACCTGAATATCAGAACCAGTTGTCTATGTGCTTTCTATAGTATTGTCTATGAATACTAATTTTTTTTTTAGTCAGAGTCTCACTCTGTCACCCAGCCTGGAGTGCAGTGGCACCACAGCCTTGACCCACTGGGCTCAGGCAATCCTTTCATCTCAGCCTTTCTAGTAGCTGGAACCACAGGCAAGCATCACCACACCAGCTAGGTTTTGATTTATTGTAGAGACACGATATCGTCAAGTTTCTCAGCCTGGTCTCAAACCCCTGGGCTCAGACAACACACTCGTCTCTGCCTCCCAAAGTGCTGGGATTACAGGCTTGAGACACCACGCCCATATATACTACATTTCTAAATTACTAATTTAAGGCATTTATTTTTCTTCATGTGTGTAAATGTATTACTATTTTTGAAAATGCTTATATTCATAAATTCAAGAGTATGTACACTCACTTCAGAGAGACTGGGAATAAAATTCAAGTTTAGGTATTGGTATTTGAAGCATAATGATGTGCACATTCTTTTTTTCTCTCAAAGAAAATACTAAAGTGCAGCCAGTTAATGTTATCATACCTTGAAAGATAGTGTGGTTTTTTTTGGCCGTATATTTAAAAATAAATACATCAATTAAAAAATTATCAAACTTTACCTGTATGACGTCTACTTGTATACCCAATTCTGAATTGTATCCCCAGCTTTAAAATAAAATATAAAAAAAGAAAGTGGACTGAATAACAAAAATGTGATACATATATACGATGGAACATTGTGCAGCCATAAAGTACAAAATTATGAAATTTGCAGCAACTTCATGGATTTAGAGTCTGTAGTACTCAGTGATCTATCACAGAAACTAAGAAACAAGTACCACAGGTTCTCACTTATAAGCGAACCCTGAGCAATTATCATAATACTATAAGAAAAGGATTGGTAGTAGTGAGAAACTGACACAGGATGTAGGGGAGGCACACTTCATCAATAAGTGTACATGAGCTCAAACCAGGTGAAGTGGGGACCAAAGTGAGGACCCAACTTTACTGGTACAATGACCATTTGTATAACTATCCCCGAATTGTACCCATCTTTAAAATAAAAGTTAAAAAATAAAAATAAACAAACAAACAAATATATAAAGATAGTCATTGCTATAACAAAACTTAATTTATGCATAGCAAAAATATCACATCTTTATTTTTAAAATTTTTTAAATTTTAAAGATGTGGGGTATAATTCAGGGTTAAGTATACAAAATCTTATTATGCGGATACCCTTGTTGATGAGGTGTGCCCCCCACTCTTCTGGCAGTTTCTCACTATTGCCAATCCTTTTCTTTTTTTTTTTTTCCACTTTTAATTTTTATTTAAAATCGGGGGATACAATTCAGGGCTAGGTATACAAATATTCACTGTGCAGATAGCCTTATCGATGAGGTGTACCCTCCCTCCCCAGGCAGATATAGACTACTGTCAATCCCACCTCCCCACTCCCTCCACCCCTCCCCGCAGTTTCCCGCCACTTTTAATCCTTTTCTTATAGTAATACAGCAGTCGTTCAAGGTCCACTTATGAGTGAGAACACTTGATACTCAGCTCTTTGTTTCTGTGCGATCACTCAGTATTATAAAGTCTAATTCCATCCAGGTTGCTGTGAGGTTCATGATTTTGTTCTTCTTTATGGCTGCATAGTATTCCATTGTGTATATGTACCACATTTTTTTTATCCAGTCCTATTTTGATGGGCAGCATGGTTGGTTCCATGTTCTTGCTATTGTGAACAATGCTGTGATAAACATACATGTGCAGGTATCTTTTTCATAGAGTGACCTGAGTTCTTCCGGGTATATTCCTAGTAGGGGGATTGCGGGGAGACACTGTTATGGAAGTTGGAAGTGGCAACCAATTCCTGATCAAAACCCGAAGTGTCCAGGCCATAAGAGATAAGATAGACAAGTGGGACCTCGTTAAATTGATAAGCTTCTGCAAAGCCAAAGAAACCACCAAGAGAGCAGGGAGACAGCCCACAGACTGGAAAACATATTTGCCAACTCCATTTCGGACAAACGCCAAACATCAAGGATCTACAAGGAACTCAAACGTGCTGAAAAGAAAAAAACAAACAGTCCTATTACAAAGTGAGCTAAAGATATGAATAGACACTTCTCAAAAAAAGACATAAGAGCTGCCAATCCTTTTCTTACAGTATTACGATAATTGTTCAAGGTCCACTTATGAGTGAGAACATGAGATACTCAGTTCTTTGTTTCTGTTATTGATCACTCAGTATTATAGACTTTACATTCATCCAAGTTGTTGCAAAGTTCATAACTGTGTCCTTCTTTATGTCTGCATAATATTCCATCATGTATATATACCACAATGTTTCTTATTCTATCCTCTTTCTATGGACAGCACTATTGACTCCATGTTGTTGCTATTGTGAATAATACTGCGATAAACATGTGTGTGCAGGTATCATTTTCATAGAGTGAAATATATTTCCAGTAGGAGGACTGAGGGGTCATATGGAAGACCGATTTTTAGATCTTTTAGGAATTGCCAAACTGTTTTCCACAGAGGTTGTCCTAGTTTACACACCTACCAACAGTGTAGAAGTGTTCCCTTTCCCCATATCCTCTCCATTATCTGTTGTTTTTTGAGTTATTGATGATGGCCATACTGACCAGAGTTAGGTGGTATCTCAGTGAGGTTTTAACTTGCATTTCTTTGATGACTAGTGAGGTTGAGCACTGTTTCATGTATCTGTTGGCTGCTTGTATGTCTTTTGAGAAGTATCTATTCATATCATTTACCCACTTTTTAATGGGGCTGTTTGCTTTTTCCTTTTTGGTATGTTTGAGTTCCTTGTAGATCCTAGATGTTAGGTCTTTGTCAGATATACAGTTGGCAAATATTTTTCCCCAGTCTGTGGGCTGTATCCCTGCTCCCTTGATGGTTTCTTTGGCTTTGCAGAAGCTTGTCAGTTTGATGAGGTCCCGTTTGTCTATCTTATGTCTTATGGCATGGGCACTTGGGGTTTTGATCAGAAATTGATTGCTAGTTCCAATTTTCATAAGGGTGTCTCCTGCATTTTCTAAGGTTCGTATAGTTTGAGGTTTTCTGTTTAGGTCTTTGATCCATTTAGAGTTGATTTTTTGTGTATGGCAATAGGTATGGGGTCTTGTTTTAATCTTCTACCTTTGGCTATCCAGTCTTCCCAGCACCATTTACTGAATAGGTTCGCCTCTCCTCAGTGGTTGGTGGTGGAGGCTTTGTCAAAGATGAACTGATTGAGGTTTTACTTCTGGAATCTCTATTCTGTTCCACTGGTCTATATGCCTGTTCTTGTACCAATACAAGGCTGTTTGGGTTCTTGTAGCTTTCTAATAAAGTTTAAAGTCTGGCAGTGTGATACCTCCCACTTTGCTTTTTTGCTGAGGATTGTTTTGGCTATTCATGGTCATTCATGTTTCCACATAAATTCCTGTATGCTCGTTTCTAAGTCTGAGAAGAATGCTGCTGACAATTTAATGGGCATTGCATTAAATCTTTAGATTGTCTCATGTGGTATGGACATCTTAACAATGTTGATTCTTCCAACCCATGTGCATGGAATACTTTTTCCTTTGTGTCATCTTTCATTTCTTTGAGCAGTGTTTTATAGTTTTTGTTGTAAAGTTTTTTCATGCCTGTGTGTGTGTGTGTGTGGCTATTGTTAATGGGATTGTGCTTTTTATTTGGGTTTCTGTTTGTTTCTTGTTGGTGTATAAAAATGCGACTGTCTTTTGCACATTTATTTTATAGCCTGAGACTGCCAAAGTCTTTTATCAGTGCAAGGAGGTTTTTGACAGATTCTGTTGGGTTTTCAAGGTATAGAATCATGTTGTCTGCAAGAGGAGTAACTTGACTTCCTCTTTTCTTATTTGGTTACCACTGATCTCTTTCTCTTGTCCTTTATTTTCAAAATGAGAATATTACTAACTCAATATTGATAATGTTGGATATTGCCTAAGACGATAATACATTGTCTGTTAGTGAGGCATATGAGGTTTTAATATTAATGTTATGATAACCAGAGATAGAAAACCTTTCCTGTAGATAAGATATTCTTTCTATCTATCTCTCCATCTATCTATCATCTATCTAGACTTTGGTAAGTAAAATTTTTCTTTATGCTAAATTAACACTACCAAAAAAAAAAATTGCTTGCACAATGACAGTTGCTTTTTGAACTTATTGAGGAAAGAAAATTATTAAGGTTTCAATCAAAAGACATGGAAGGAGTTTTGCTATTTTATACTAATCAGGAACATTTTGTACACTTTTAAGAAATGAAAAGGGGTTGACATATGTTAGAAAATGTAACATATATTTTACCAACTGCCAACACATGGCATGAATATAATGAGTCTTTGAATGATACCTTTGACGTTTACATTCATTTTACAATCTTTCAGAAAAAGAGTTGTTTAAAACTTTTTCCTACTGCAATTCTTCAGGACCATTGTCTAGAAAATACAGCTTTCAATAAAATGGGATAATTAACATTCCACCTTTGCCTTTGCTAAAGAATATAGGTTTATTTAGACAATCACTATGGAAATTTTCTTTCGCAATAATAAAAAATGGTTTATGCAGTGAATGCTATGTCTTGACAACTATTCAGTATTTTAGTTATTTATAAAAGTTAAAAGGGTAAAGTTTCTTCTAAAGTCCACTTTTAGATAATTTTCACAAAAGTGAATGCTCATGTATTTACTTACAGGCAAATCAAACAGCTATTGAAACATTATGAAGCATCATAAAAGGTAGTGACTATAATTTATAATCTGTCATCTATCCTGCTTCTAGTTTACTGCCTGACAAATAATAGATGCTCACAGTAATTTGAATGAATATGTGAATGAATGAATGATTGCAAATGTTAAATGAGACAGGAAATTATTCAAATCATGACAAATTGAAATCTGGATTTGCTGAAAATGTAAACTAACCAATGGGTGTTCACTTTTCAATACTAATTGATTCACTTTTCCATTAAATAGAGAAATATTTCAGTGCATTTAAAATGATATTTAAGTTCTCAAACTTGGTACATATTACAGAGTGTTTATAAGCACATCTAATATACATTGAGATATATCTAAACATTAAAAATTACTGACTTGCAATTAGAGTAAGGAAATGTGGAAATCAAGGCCAAGTTTATATTCTAGTATTTCGAAATCACCCTCTCTCATATCTAGTCAGTGAGAGAAGTACCCTAAATTAATTCCCATCCTAAACTTCAGAATGATTCCACAACACATTCCTTTGTGAATTACAGTTTGATTCTGAATTTAGGAGATGATTCAAATTGAGCTATGGACTCTCAAAAAATTGTTCTTGAATTAGAAGAACTTTTACTGGAAGTCAGCTCCTTTCCTCACTTTTGAAATAACTCAGAGTATTCTTTTTTTGAGTTGGAGTCTCACTCTTGTAGTCCAGGCTGGAGCGCAGTGGCACGCTCACGGTCAACGCAACCTCTACCTGCTGGGCTTAGGCAATCCTTTTGTCTCAGCCTTCCAAGTAGCTGGAAATACAGACAAACGCCACCATGCCCAGCTAGTTTTTGTGATTTTTTTTGTTAAGACGAGGTCTCACCAAGTTGCCCAGGCTGGTCTCAAACTCTGGAGCTCAGGCAATCTTCTTGCCTCGGGCTCCCAAAGTGCTGAGATTACAGGCTGAGCCACCATGTCTAGTCACTCAGAGTATTCTTAAAGCAGGGAGTGTAACTTGAGAAATTAATTTTATCATTGTTAACTTTATAATATATGCTCACAACACCATGAGGCATTGTGTTGACATTCTGATTAAAGTTAACCCATGAAGACTGAATCATACTATGCAATCAAGACTGAAATTAATATTTTCAGGCTAATTCTTGACCTTGCACAAGAAATTTTGTTAAATGAGAATTCATGACACATGGAGAATAAAACAGTTTTGTGATGCATTCATGGAATGAGAGTATTGGCAGTGTCTAACTCGTAAAATAAAGGCAAAGTAGAATATGAATTAGAAATATTGTGGATGATAAAGAAATAAGGGGGGGAAAAGAGGAGGAGAAATCTAATAGTCTCTTACAAAGACCAAAACATAAATCATAGTTGGTCTCACTGTATATCACAGACCACAGACGGGAAAAAACATTAATTCCAGCCAAGCCATTTCTGTGCACCCTGTTACTAAGCTATCAATCATAGCTTCCATATGCCAATTAGAGAAGGCCAGGTGAGAGGTGCCCACCTGAGTCTCCTTGAAAACACCAGGTGGAAAATATTTTTAGTGTAAATAGAGAATTCTTTGGACATATATTCGAAAGAATCATAAAAGGAAACCTGGTGTTCTTTCTACTCAGGCTTAGAACATCATTTTAGGTAGTCCTTCTGACTGAGCTAAGAATTATAAACTGAAAGTCATTTTCAAACAAACACTCTACCTGCTGGCATATCACTATTAAATTCATTAGGCAAATACATTTCAAATGAAAAGTTTATAGTGTAAAAATAAAGGGAATGAGTTTTATAATTCTTTTCAGGAGCTGGTATTACAATCTTTATAGGAAGATAAAAAGGTAATGGAAAAAACAGTAAACAAACTATACACTAGTTTAAAGTGAAGTGAACATACACTTTCTTATAACTACTTTCTTGTATTTAGATTATTAGTAAAAGACCTAGAAAAGGAAGGTGCGTGTAGTTTAAAACAAAAAACACAATTCATAGAAGTTGAATATGCAGTGAATAAGAGCAGATATTGTCCTTATTGACTAAAAACAAAATTAACAGGTATTCATATATTAAACATAGAATTACTATTACAGTTAGAAACCATAATTTAGAGCCATCAAATAAATTCCTTTCACTAAAGGTTTTAAAATGTGAAACCCTAGTTGTTTGCAAAGTGTCTTTGTCATGATAAAAGTTAAACTACTCCTGAGGAAACCAACTTTTTTTTTTTGAGTTGGAGTCTCACTCTTGTCGCCCAGAATGGAGTGCAGTGGCCGCTCCCGGCCACCGCAACCTCGACCTGCTGGGCTCCGGTGATCCTTCCGCCTCAGCCTTCCAAGTAGCTGGAACTACAGGCGCACACTACCACGCCCTGCTGATTTTTGATTTATTGTAGAGATGAGGTCTCGCCAAGTTGCCCAGGTGGGTCTCGAACCCGCGGGCTCAGGCAATCCACTTACCACAGCCTCCCAAGGCGCGGGATTACAGGCTGAGCCACCGAGCTCAGCTAAGGAAACCAACTTTAATGAGCTTTGTGACTAATGAAAATTCTCCATGTTAACACCTTGTGGTTTGGTCCCTAATGAAACTATGAATGGGTGAGAATGTATGAACCAAGATTTTAACTTGTTAAATAAATGTTAGGTTTAAACTTAAGACTTCTTCCTCCCCTTAACTGGGAAGTGAAATAAAATTCCCCAATATAATCTTAAAAGTATCTATATAA
>CAUYQG010108889.1:0-11531 GCA_963574415.1 Tarsius wallacei
TATATATATATATATATATATATATGGTGGGGAGACATCTTTACTTGAGTGAGGAAAGGTAAATAAGGAACAGCTTAGACATTGTTAGTAATTGTTAGCAAGTGTTTATTTTAGGCAATTAGAAGACCAATAGTGTCTAAGTTTACCTTTCAGATAAATCAACCTTATTTGTTGACAGGAGGGAATTTGAAGACCCTTCCTACTTGTTAATAACATGTTTTCCTCCTGTTACCTCTACAATAGACTTTCCCTTGAGAGAAAATATTTACTTTCCCTAGGGAAACGGGCATAACAAGTTTGACCAGTCTAAATCAGTCTCAGTGGTTTCAAAATACAACGGCTGCATAATTACTACATTAAGAGTTTATCTGAGCAGACAGTTATGAAAATTGGTTATAACTGTACCTAAGTTAAGATGAAATTGATAATCTAAAATTAAGTTCCCTTGCACTTACCTCTCAACCACCATCTTATGCACTTCCTTCCAATTTTCACTATCATTTTCTGTTCCCATTTCTGGATTCAATTCCTGGAGAGAAACACCTGCCACGTTCACTCCACTCCACACAGCCACTGTAAAACAAGGACAAGCATTTTAAATATTTCTGACTTAATTTTTAAAAAAAATTTCTTCTCTTAGTTCAGATTTCACCTGTGATGCAAGTTACTACATACCAACTGAAATAGCTTTAATGACAATTAATTCCAGTATAGTTCCCCCAGAAGGCTGACATTTGCCTTCAAATACCAACACATATGATGTTTTAACTTTCAATAATTTGGTGCAAAACAGACATAGTTACAGATAATACAAAAATATTTGCCTCTCTGTAGGTTGTGAAACCACAAGGAATTACAGCTTCGGATATCCTAAACTTTTGATTTGAGAAATTTTTAACTTTCCTTTTGCTTATTTTTCTAATATAAGTCCCTTTATTCTAGAGTGAAGCAAAAAATAAAAAATAAAATAAAAATAAGACACAAATATAGTATGATACTCAAATACAATACATTTATGAAAGTGCAATCAAAATAAGAGACTACTAAATTTAGGGGAAAAGAGTGTCAGAAAGGGTTACAAAAAATAGGCCTTTGAACTGTACCTTGAAACCTAAGTTTTGTGTTCCTTTTGGACCATTGGAGAACATTATAGACTCTAGAAATATGAGCAAGGGTGTGGGGTAAAGTTTAGTATGGTTAAAACAGCTATGAAGGGCAAGGCACTAATGACCGAATAAGATCCCCTTTTAGACTACAGCTTCTGCCAAGTCAAGTTAATTGGACATTTTCATAGTCTTTGATGAAAACTATGAAATCTGCATAATTATTTTTATTAGATGGGTTAATTATTTTTCAGTTCATGTAGACAATATAGATAAATATGGATATATAAAAAGGTGCTTTGGGGAAAAATGGCATAACCAGAAGAGAACAGAACATTGAACAGGAGTCAGATGACAAGATTCCAGTTGTCACGATGCCACTAACTAGCTAAAGATCTTCATCAAGTCACCTCATCTACTTTGCCTTGGTTTTTTTCCTCACTAAAACTCAAGACTTAAACTAATGGACATGTAATATCACTTCCAATCTATGCATCTAGAAATTGTATAATTATAACAAGTAGCATTTATTGAACTTTTACTATACACCAAACATTGCACTAAGTACTTTTTATGTGGAACATAGGTAGCATAATCTTCCATATTTTATAAATGAGGAAACAGGTTCAGAGAAGCTATGAACTTGCCAGTTGCCATATTGTCTAAGATGGCAAAACAGAGCTTAAAATCATGGAACTAGTTGGCTAAAAATTTTCCATGCTCAAATTAATCTGATCAGGAGGGAGACATAGACTATTACAATTTGATCAAGAAAAAGTTTAGATAAATTTTTGGATTAAATAAATAAATCAGCATTATGTTATGAAAAGGCACCAAGTAAGTTATGCAATAATTGTGAGAACAAATTTGTATAACACCAAAGTAAACTCTTTACTAGAATCATATTTCAAATTACCACTGAATTAAAAGAATAATTTATACTTTTATCTTAAAGGGAGAAAAATAACTCTCTGTAAATATAGCAGAAGTGAATTTAGTGAAATATGTTTTATTTATCATTATTATTAATATTAAAATGTTCTGAACTACTAGTTTTATTACTTGATTATCTATTTTATTATTATAATTTTTTACCATGACCCTATTCAATATATTGTGGTTTAATAAATAGGTTTAGAATTATAAAATAGAATAAAAAATGGTTTTACATAGAATTATTTGGAACGTAACTATTAATTTCTGTGAGAAAAGAAATACTGATTTTAAGTAAAGCACTTAAACTGAATGGTTTTTGGCTTTTTCAAAACAAAGCACTAAAAACAAAGAAGCATAATGTGATTTTCATGTTGCCTTTTTTAGAATCATTAATTTGCCCAACAATTCTTTACTTTTATTTAAATTCCTAAAGAAAACATTTAAGTTATGATTAATAACTTATTAAACATAAGATTTCATTTGAAGATTTGTTTCACATTATAGAAGAGTGGACATGAGTTATTTAAATGTTTGTTATCCAATTCATTCCTTCCTCAATAAACTCAATTATATAATAGCTCCATTCACTGAAAGGCACACCAATAACATGAGCACAACTATACCCGATCTTGGCTTCTAATTACTATTTCTCACTAAAAGGAAACAGAGTTCACTGTAGAAACGATGATTCTAGTGCTAAAGGGAAGGGAAAGTTCAAAATGAAGCTGATATAACGTACTGTGCAAGAAAGAAAGAGTGGGTTCAAAACACGATGACACATAAAAAACAGACCCAAGAGCTAAGTTTGTCAGTTGCCAAATCTGGGATAATTTGAACATTACAAATGATAGTGACAGAATATTTGTGGCATAAGATAAAAATCTGGGTCCATAGTGATATACATAAATGAGTGAATACATAAATAATAAAGGGGGAGAAAGAAAAACTGTCTTACAGTAGAATACAATACATATAGAATAAATCATGAAATTAAGATATCATGTTTGACAACTGTCATGGTAATAATTTATTCAACCAAGAATCACTAACAGATGCTAAACTTAGCAGGCAAAAAATTATTTACCTAGTCAGTATCAAATAATCTGCCTACATATTACTTATTAATTACAAGAAAATACTAATTTCACATTGATTAACTTAGTAAATACAACATTCTCCGAGTAAACAGTTAATGCCACCAATCATGGGACACCTTAATATTGTATACCTTTGGCTATGATGCTATGTCACTTCTGTGGTATTTGTGCCAAAAGTTCATAAGCTTGGCCTATGTTTCATGAGCAAACAATCAGACAAACCTAAATTGGTGAGCACTCTACAAAACAACTCGCGTGACTTCTCAAAAATGTCAAGATCATGACTGAGGAAATATTCCAAACTAAAGAAGACTAAGATAGAATGAGAAGTAATGTGTGATCCCAGAATGGATTCAGAATTAGGAAAAAAGTCTTAGAGAACATTATTGAGACAGCTGGGAACATAAGAGTATGAACTCTGGATGAAATCATATTTATCAATGTAATAGAGTTCTTAATTTTGATAAGTGTACTCTGATTATGAAAAAGAAAATAATTATTTTTTGGAAATAAAAGGACTAAAAGCCTTAAAGAGAAAGGGCAGATGATGATTTATGCTTAATGCATCAGAATAAAGATAGACGAGAGAGAAAAAATGGTAAAGCAAAGGGGAATAGAACACAAAAATTAACTACTATATTTGCAACTTTTCTGGAGTACATCAAAGTTTATGAAAATAAAATTTAAAATAAAACAAAAAATTCAGAATGGTAAAACCAGCATCATAGGTACACAGTAAATATTTTCTATTTTTTTTTTACCACTTGAGTCGCCATGTTCTCCCAAAATCCATCCATGGCAGCTGCTGGGATGAATGCCGAGTTTTTCAGCCATAAGGTAGCGAAATCTAGCAGAATCCAGATTACACCCACTTCCAATCACACGATGCTTGGGTAATCCACTTAGTTTCCAGGTAACATACGTAAGAATGTCCACTAAAAATTTTAGAAATAATATATGTAAGTAAATCAAAACTGACTTCAAGGTGCCCTGGCTTCTCCTAACCCACTTTCCCATTCTTCAAATGAGATGTGGCCAGAAACGTGTAAATAGCTTAACTTTCCATAGTCAGGGATAACAGGAGAAAGACAAATATTAACCTTTAAGCCATATTTGAAGAGAGATTTCAAAACATAAAATATGTAATACTTTGCTTTTATATTTGTATTACTACTTAAAATAAGAATATATAAGAACTTTGTACATTAGTTATTTTAAATTGAAAGAAAGAGAAAAAAGGTTGAATCAGACTGTCATTCACATTTCTACTAACTCTTAACATTTCACGATTATGCTTTCATCATAAACCAAAGGCCATTGGCTAGTAAATAAATACTGTATTTTTTTATGGGAATGAGATATTATTTAGTAAAAAACTGTGATATTACATAGTACTAAAATTTTCTAGTTAACAAAAGAACATCTATGATAGAACCTTTGCTCCAGTGTGTGATAGAACCTTTGCTCCAGTGTGATATAACCTTAAAAGTACAGAGGTACAATTTTTGCTGGTCCAGATAGGATCACAGCACTTACAGGCTAAGCTGTAGTCTTCACCCCCATACTTATCTATAGATACTGGCTGAGATATTTTATTTATTTATTTATCATTTATTTATATATTTTTATATTTATTTATTTATTTATTTATAGCAGGTTTATTAAGAAGACAGAAAAACTCCCAGAGTGGGAGGCGACCCAAGGGGGTTGCCTGGCTGAGATATTTTAAGCACATTCTGGACTAGATAATTCTTCTGGCCAACTTTGTTTCAATGGAAATGACTCCCTGGAGAATCAGACTATGAAGCTAGACCTAGAAAGTTGCATGAGCATCAGTTAGTGATACTTCATGAGCACAGGATGCAGCAGCTGAACAAGTTCTAGCTGTTTGCCATTTCTGCTCCACATCTATCCTGAACATATACTATATTTATGAGTTTTATGTGTAAAATCAAATTACTTAATAAATTCCAATCTAGATCTGCAAAAAGTAAATGACATTGAAATAAGCTCTGTGTTTTCTGGCTCCCATCTCTCAATACTCAAGACCCTGCAAGGATTCCCTGGCACTTCTTCACAATCTTTCTCTGTGTGAAGTATCAGAGATAACCTGTATTATCACTTTACCACTCTGTTTACTACGCTCACCAACATGCAGCAAGCTAAGTGGCAAATAATAGACAAAAGCAGTGTGAAATAGAATGAATTTTAACTGATAAGGCTACAAAAGTAGCACTCTAGTCAGAAGTTTTAATTTTTCATCCTGCAGAAGTTAATTTAGCAAGGAAAGCAATTTTTTTAGTCACAATATTTGGTGTTAGCATGTATTTGTCCAACAGTACAGTCTATATCTACCTTTAAAACAGAATGATTCATGGTTTTTTTTAAACTCTTTTTTCAAATTCAATCTAATTCAATTCTGAAATCTTCCAGGAAACAGAAGGTCAAATATGCTAAAATGTTTCTTACAAATTAAAGCCACATACAGATACTTCATTCTGCATCCCTAGGATAATCCTTAGAAGCTTTTAAAAAGTCTTTAGAATCTACAACAAAACCCGGTAAAGCAAAAACATGAACTGCTTTACATAAAACTCCTCTTACATTTTTGAACACTTGGCTGGGGACAGTGCCATTTGTTTTGCAAACATCACTTATTTCTGGCCAATAACAGAAGACGTGAATTTGCTTCAGTAAGTGAATACTGGGACAGATTTCAAGTTCAAAACAATAATAAAAACCTCAAAACACTGACCTTAACAAAACTGAGACTTAAAGTATTATGATAATACCTGGGTTGGAAACCACAATTATGATGCAATCAGGACTATACTTGACAATCTGAGGAATAATGAATTTGAAGACATTAACATTTCTCTGCACCAGATTGAGACGACTCTCCCCCTCTTGCTGACGGACTCCTGCAGTTACCACCACAATCTTAGAATTGGCAGTCACGGAGTAATCTTAAAAAAGAAAGGCAAAACCAGATACTTTATGACTCTTCATTGAAACACATTCTATATGGTATGCTCTAGAAACCTAACCACACATAAGGTTCTAGAACTTATATAAGAATTAAGTTTTCTGTATTATAAAGCTTTGAAGTTCAATACTGCTGAATCACTTTTTTCCTCCTTTAAGCTACACTGAAGTAATCCAAACATAAAATTGGCTCAAAAAATGAACCGAGGAAATAAAGATGACTCTAAATTATGTTTCTAGCAAACATATTTAATGGATTGTCAGTAATAAAATTAACCATAAATAGTGAGTCTTTAACAGGCAGACTTCAAACAACAAAAATCAGTTTTAAGTTACTTTTGGATTAATGTTAATTAAATCTATGAAAGGAAGGAAGATATTTAAGTGTTTGTTTTTGGATGGCAACTATAATTTAGACTTCTAATACTCAATATTTTAAAAAACTTATTCACTTTTAGCACTGCTAATTTCTCTAGAGAATATTTTATTTCTCCTCAAGGAAATGTGTCCTTTTGCAAGATATACAGATATTATGATTTGATGTGGTCAGTAGACTTAATAGCTATGAATTATTTACATAATTAGACTGTGTGGCAATGTGACTTTTGACAGGTCTTAATTTGTTGGGTTTCTCTCCCATAAATTGTAGGTCATTATAGCACCTACATACCATAGGGTTGTGAAGATGAAGTAAGTTGAGATAATACATGCAAAACGCTTCACACAGTCTCCAGAGTGTTACCAATTCAATAAATAATAGCTATTACTCAGTTTTTTCAAGGCACTCAAATTACTTTATACAAATTTTTGTGTATAAAACAATCCTGTTCTCAGACACATATAAATAAGCCATTATGATACAATGCCCTAAAATGTTATATATTAAATGTGCAGAAAACATATGGGAAAGGGTTAATGAAAATGATACTTGAGGATGATGTAGACTCAGAAGGAAAGAAGAAACTGTCTACACTAGATTCACCAGGACAGGAAGACTAATTTTATAGCTGAGAATGAAGGAGGAGAGGAAAATGTTATGACATGTAGAAATGCAGGTTGTATCTAAATTGGGAAGAACTGTGTAAGCCATGCTATAGGTTTAAGAATACAGGCAAAGGTGTATAAAGACAATAAATTTTAAAAAAAAAAAAAAGGAATGTATTCAAATTTTTATTTTTAAAAAGCGACTGTTTTAGGAATAAAGATAATTAATATGGCAGTGTGGAGCGTGGATTACATGATCATATACTTCCAGTGTGAAAATGTCAATGTGCTCTGTGCACATTTTAGTAGAATAGCTAGAATGTGGGTTTCTAGTTGTTGATCAAAGAAAATTGGCCTAGCCTGGTGCGGTGGCTCAAACCTGTAATCTCAGCACTTTGGGAGGCTGAGGCGAGAGGATTGCCTGAGTTCAGGGGTTTGAGACCAGCCAGGGCAACTTAGTGAGATCTCGTATCTACAATAAATCAAAAAATTAGCCAGGCATGGTGGTGTGTGCCTGTAGTTCCAGCTACTTGGAAGGCTGAGGCCAGCAGGTCGAGGTTACAGTGGCCATGAACATGCCACTGCACTCCAGCCTGAGCAATAAAGTGAGACTCTGACTCAAAAGAAAAAAAAAAGAAAATTGGCCTATAGGAGAAAGATGATATAACCAACCTAACGGTGTTATAAATCACAATTAGTTATTTCCTCTTAGTGACATAACAATGGTCATTTGTGGCTAGCAAACTCATTTTTAATGACTATCTATTAACAAGTGAGTATAAAATTAATATACTAGAAATGAAAAAGTAGTATACAGTAAAGAAAGTGTAAGAAGAGTTTTTTTATAAAATAAGGGAAAAGGGAAAAAATTTACAATTGTGAAATTGTGAAAATTTTGTAGTAATTTGAAACTACTAAGCTTGATTATAAACATTTTATTAAAATAACTATATCAAACTTCAACTTTTCCTAATTAAAAATAAGTCCATTATGCCATAAGATGCATTCCAAAGGTATTTTTTGGTCATAAAAAAAAAAAAAACTTAGATCACTTTAAACATGAAATAATATTACCTTTATCTGCCACAATCTTAGGTGTCTGAAGAAACAAGCTCCCATGCTGCAGATCCATCATTTCTCCTTTAAGTTTATCTTCCAAAACATCCACAAGAGCAAGTTCATCAGCCAGAGACTATAAACACAAAAATAGGCTTTGTACCCTAAGCCACACTAGGATGCCTCAGCTCACAAACCAACTCAAAGAGAACTTTTAAATGGCCATGCATCAAATGTCTAAAAACCTTGAAAATTTTCCTGTAGAGTTAGGTACTCAACCAGAATTCAATTCGCATAATACAAAGCTACTCTTTCAAAAAATGTAGAGTTAAAGACTCCTTATGAAATCAGCTTAGTTCAACCGTAGACTCAGACTTACAAGTCTACATTAAGGGAGGAATGGATGATGAAAAATGAGATACATGCAGACCCAGAAACAACCTTGGACAATGGGTCTATCCCTGTGGTTATACCATTTGTAGAGGTTCTGAGAGGGCAGGTTTGGTTTAAATCACCAAGAGCATGAGTTTACTTTAGAGTAGGACTCAAAGTTTGGAATCCTCAGATTGGGTCTGATCAACTCAAATGTCTTGGTGGGGAAAGAAAGGAGAGTCTTTGGACAGACACATTCAGGACTGGTAGATTTTTCCATACAGTCAATCTAAACATGTGCCTGTGAAACTTGCCTAGTATCAGATTATTTTGCTTTCTATTCCAATTGTTATTCACT
Source organism: Tarsius wallacei (assembly GCA_963574415.1). NCBI lineage: Eukaryota > Metazoa > Chordata > Mammalia > Primates > Tarsiidae > Tarsius > Tarsius wallacei. The sequence goes on from CAUYQG010108889.1 coordinate 8,892, forward strand.
GTCCTCTCATCCAAAATAAACTCTAAATCAATAAATATACTATTGAAACTTGATCTAATACCATAATTTTATATGTTCTCTGAATCTCTACATGAACAGTGGGAGGAGAAAAGTAAAAAAAAAAAAAAATTCTTTTAATAATCATTATGTTCTCAGTAAGTACTTGATCCTGTCTTCTTATAAAAATGAGACAGGGGAGATGGTGGTGGTCAATCTAGATGCATCTAAATAACCTTTCAGCTTTGAAATCCCACTATCTTATGGAAGCTCATAATTTACAAACTATTTAAAAGCAACGATTCCTTTTATTGAAAGATCACCAGACTACTTGGCTTAACTGTTTTAATCAGATTAATAGGCTATATCAGTACTAGAGTCCACTTAAAAATGTGAATGCATTCATCTCTCAGTATACTTGGGAGATTGGTTCCAGATGCCCATGTGTAACCAAAATCCATGCATATTCGAGTATGTAAAAAGGTATTTGCAGGACGTATTTGTGGGATGTGAAAGGCTCTTCCTATATATAGGTTTAGGTCCTTCCTATTAGTGGTTTCACATCCCACAAATACCGTATTTTCCATTGGTGTTTGGTTGAAAAAAATCCATGTGTAAGTGAACCCGCACAATTCAAACCTGTGTTGTTCAGGGGTTGACTGTACCTCTTCTAAGAACAGTAATGTGATCAGCTACAAAAGTGAAGAGTGTTAATGTGGGAAAAAAGGTAGGTAACTGGGGTTCAGGAAGCACCACTCTACAGCAGGGGTTCCCAACCCCTGGGTGGGGACTGGTACCAGTCCGTGGACTATTAGGAACCTGACCGCACAGCGGGGGGGTGGGGGAAGTACATGTGCATGTATGTAGGGCAGAGCTCTATTTCTGTCAGATCAGAAGCAGTATTACATTCTCATAGGGGCGACAACCCTATTGTGAACTGTACATGCGAGGGATCTAGGCGGGATCTAGATTGTTGTGCTCCTTATGAGAATCTAATGCCTAAGGATTCCCCTTCTCCCCTTAGGTGGAATATCTTTCACAAAACTGGTCCCTGATGCCAAAAAGGTTGGGGACCGCTACTCTAAAGGATAAGGTAGTGTAGCCCAGATGGCTCAGGACAGCATAGGGAGAAGCAGAGAGAGGTGAGACAGCCAATAAAAAAACTTGACCTACTTTAGCATGCTAGATAGGGCAGGTCCTGCTCTCCATAGGAGAACAAAGAAAATGAGCAGGGTTCCCTCTCCCTAAAATCTGAGTGGTTGGTTAGCTTCATGAAGTGAGTAACAGTGGGCTTGTTAATGAGGGTTTCTTAAGACTTAAAGCATCCTGGTGACTGAATGTGTTCTTAGTTCTCAGCAACTGAATTACTTGCAAACTTTGGAAATGATCATTCTGTGAACTGGGAAAGGAAATACTTAGAAAATATTTTATTTCCATGTATATCAAATACTGGCATTTGTATTTAAAACATACCAAATGGTTTTGTTCTATTGTAGCTTCTGAAAAGATCACAAGAAATTCTCATTTGTTTTTTAAGTTCTAAATTAATACAATATAACTTAATAATAGCCATAATGTTCTGTCAAGGTACTGAATACTAGAATATCATTCTTATTTTAGTAACGTCACATGTGTGCTGTTGAAGTAAACAGGGCAAATCAACTTAGTGCTAAAGTAGAAAAGGATGTCACAGGATCTCAGATCCTGTCTCTTTGTTTCAGTGGGTGTAGAAAATTGCCTGAGAGGTACATACTCAGCTGACAAGGAAGGAAGAAATTCAACACATACAAAAAAGACTATAGTGCTGAATTTAGCTGTATCTGCACGACTGAATATCCACCAAGTGTCAAGGCACACAAATAGAAGATGTGTGACTAAGTACTGATGCAGTGTTTGGGTTAAATAAATCTCCCTCTGTATTCACATATGTTATAAGCCATGAATTTACCATATATGTATTTCACTTAAACTGCAAGTATATTTAAAATTGTTTGAAACAACTAGGTTTAGGTTAACTGCACAAGCAGTAATCTTATTACAGAGCAAGATCAGTTAAAAGCTAAGAGTATCACAGTTCAAACTTTGCTTAACACATCACAAAAGTGGCTTTTTTTTTTTAGTTGGAGCCTAACTCCATCACTCCAGGTGCAGTGGCACGTTCACGGCCACCCCAGCATCGACCTGCTGGCTCAGGTGATCCTTCTACTTCAGCCTTACAAGTAGCTGGGCACACTACCATGTCTGGCTAATTTTTTGATTTATTGTAGAGATGATAAAATTGCCAATTTGCCCAGGCTGGTCTCGAAACCATGGGCTCAGGCAATCCTCTCACCTCAGCCTCCCAAAGTACTGAAAAATAGCTTTTAACCTAAAGTCCTGTGTGGACCAGACACAGCCATGTACTCTGCCTCTTATCTGTCTTAGGTAATAAATTACTACCGCCAGTGCCTTAATGTTTGATGGTAGCATTTTTTTTATGATGTTTTTTTGTTTTTTTTCAATAATCAGTATTTTTTATTATCATATTGTGGGGTACAGTTAAGGATTAGGTATACAAATATGCTTCATTCAGACACCCTTGGTGATAAGAGGTGTCTCCCCGTCCCCAGACAGATATTGAGTACCGTTAATCCCATCCCCCCT
>CAUYQG010108892.1:0-14395 GCA_963574415.1 Tarsius wallacei
GGTAGCGCGCGCCTGTAGTTCCAGCTACTTGGAAGGCTGAGGCGGAAGGATCGCCAGAGCCCAGCAGGTCGAGGCTGCGGTGGCCGGGAGCGGCCACTGCACTCCAGTCTGGGTGACAGAGTGAGACTCCAACTCAAAAAAGAAAAAAAAAAAAAAAAAAAGAAGAGGAGGTGGTGCCAGTTCTTTTAAGCAATTAGTTCTTGCTCACTTATTACTACAAAAATGGCACTGAGACATTCATGAAGTATTTGCCCCATGATCCAGTCGCCTCCCATGAGGCCCCGCCTCAAACACTAGGGATTACATTTCAATGTGAGATTTGAAGGGGAAAACAGTCCAACATATGCCAGTGCTTAACCAAATGGAAATAAATTTGCAAAAGTAAACAAGTAAACTGGCTTCATACTTCAAACCACACACAAAAATTAATTCACAATTGCTTGTTGAATTATAAATTACAAATGTCAAATTATAAATCTTTTAGAGGAAAATATAGCAGAAAATATGTGTGGCTTTGGGTTAGACAATGATTTATTAGATATTACATCCAATTGCAATTCATAAGAGAACAAACTGACACTGCTCTTCAAGAAACAATGTTGAGAGAATGGAAAGGTCAGCCACAGATTGAGAGAAAATATTTTCAAAGCATGTATCTGACAAAGAACTTGTACCTATAATATGTAAAAATGTTTTCAGATTAAATAATAATAATAATATAAGTAACCTAATAAAAATGACCAAAAAACATGAGCCGAATCTTCACTGAAAAAGATATAAGGATGTTGAATAAGCACATAGAAATATTCAACATTATTAGTGATTAGGGAAGTGCAAATTAAAACTACTGTGAGACACCTCTTCACACCTAATAGAATAGCTCAAATTAAAAAACAAATGACCATATCAAGTGTTGGAGAGGATGTGTAGGAGCTGTAATTCTGATATGTTGCTGGAGAAAATGTGAAACTATGCAGCCCCTTTTTATTTAGTTTGACAATTGTTTTTAAAAGTTAAACATGAACATCTCATATGATCTAGCCATTCTAAACCTAGGTATTTACCCAATATAAAAAGAAATATGTGCCTATATTGACACTTATAAATTAATGTTTATGCCTGCTCTCTTAGTAACAGGCACAACCTGGAGACAATCCACATGTCCAACAACAGATGGATTAATTGTGGCATGGCCATACAATGGAATGCTATTCAGCAGTAAAAACAATGCATTATTGATACACTTAACAATGTAGATAAAGCTCAAAATAATATACTGAATGAAGAAGTCAACAAAAATGTTTATTTAGTCTCCATTTATTTAAACACTAGAAAGACAAATATAGTGGCAGAAAGCAGGTCCCTGGTTGCTTGGGTTTGGGTAGTGGTAAATGGTGGGAGAAAGGATTACAAAGGTACATTAAGGAACTTTTTGAGGTAACATACATGTCCGCTTTTTTTAGTAGTGACTGCTTGTTGAGTGTATACATATTTAAAATTCATCAAATTGAACATTTTAAAAAGGTGTAATTTAATATATGCCAACGATACCTTAATAAATCTATTAAATATGGTAAAAGAGAAAAAAAACACTAAAATTTTACATGATTTAAGTAAGATAAATTAAGTACGACAAGTAGCTTTTCTTGACCTAAAGGTGGGTTTGGAGAGATAATTAATGTCATTGGTAAAGTACCAGACTGGTTCTGCAGAAGTTCCAAATTTAAATCCTATGATGGCCATTTAACTTATGTGTGAACATTAATAATATTCTAGCATCTCTAAGGTTTATTTTTTCACATACACAATGGAAGTAAAATCTACATGATGCCATTTCTGTGACACAACCTTGCTCCATATATGAGTGATTCATTTTATTCCACCCCATGCCATAAAATTATTTGTGTAAAGTAGCAATTTATACTGAAATATAAATTAAATTATTCTTTATTTAAAAAATAGTGGTTAAAATTTGTTTTGTGTTTACTAAGTACACTGAACTATTCCAGTTGCTCTGAATATAATATGTAAAAATTAATACACAATTTTTATAAATATATTCTGGGGTTTTTGTGTTCCCCTCATAGACAGATATAGATAGATAGGTAGAGACAGAGACAGAAAGATTGAGATAGATAAATAGATAAAGAGATAGAGATAGAGAATCACTGTCCCTTTTAAATTTAATTTTATTTTTTTTAAAGATGTGAGGTACAATTCAGGATTAGGTACATAAGTGGTCATTGTACAGGTGAAGTTTGGGCCTCCTACTGGTCCTCATTTCACCTGGTTTGGGATCAGGTACCCTTATTAATGCTATGTTCCCCCTCACCCCCAGTAGTGTCCTGATACTCCAATCCCTTTCTTGTAGCATTGTGATAAACATTGAGGGTCCACTTATGAGTGGGAACAAGTGGTATTCAGTTCTTTGTTTCTGTGATAAGTAATTTGGTATCATAGACTCTTAATCACTCCAAATTGCTATGACATCCATAATTGTGTCCTTCTTTATGACTGTGAAATATCCTGTTATGTATATGTACCACATTTTCTTTATCCAGTCCACTTCCAATGGACAGCACAGTTGGTTCCATGTTTTTGCTATTGTGAACAGCTCTGCAATAAACATGCATATACGGTTATCTTTTTTGTGAAATGATTTGAGTTCCTCTAGGTATATTCCCAGAAAGAGGATTGCTGGGTTGTATGGAAGGTTGATTTTTAGATCTTTTAGAAATTACCACACTGTCCTTCTAAAGTGAAAAAAAAAAAGCCTAATGCATTCAACTAGTCAGCAAGTTCTTGTTGTTTATAGGATGCTGTCTACTAAAGTATTGATCTCTGTGGATTGTGATATTTAGACATTCATCAGTGGCAATGTACAAATAAACATTAGTGATTGAGCATCCATGACTACTGATCCCACGGATAGCCTCTGTTCTTAGCATCAGTTATTTAACTAGGTCAGTACTAAGGTAGTTAATGACTAAGTCTGGTTGATAGCAAAAGACCACATCATTATGTCTACTTGATTCTGTTTACTCCTATGGTGGATGACCTCTGATGGTCATTGACATGATAAAAAGATAATCACACTTTGCATCCATTTTTGCTATTCTAGTCACATTTCTCTTTCTAGATAACCTGTACGTGGTTCTCTAGTCTTTTTTTTTTTATATAAAGATCTCCGATTGACCACCTATCACTGTGCAATAGTTGATATGCATTTAAACATCAGGCTCTTTCCTTTTCAATATAATGTGATGATGAGGTGCTCTGATCAAAGTTGTAACAATTAAGATAATTCACTCCCACTGATGTCTTTTAAACCTCTCCATAAGTAGAGTTGTAGTGCAGTAGCAGTCCAAAATCAACTTGTACCTACATGCTAACTTACCAAATCTATGAATCAGGCTTTGACATTTTCTCCACCAATCACTAATCCATAGCATCTCCTCACACAGCTAGGTGGCTATACATGTGAGCTGAGAAAGTTACTCTGGGAAAATTGATAAGGATTTTGCCTGGTCAACTTGGGCTGCAAGAGTGTCATCTCAATGGGTGGGAAGCAAAGTCCCAAATAATTCTACAACATACTAGTTTTCAACATGCGTGAACCCTCTATTTTTTGTTCTATACTACTGGCAAGCTAGCCACAGGAGCGTTAGCTCTAATAGGCTGGCAATCCAAACCCAGAGAGCGTTGCTGATTCAGTGAACTGGCATGTCTGCCCCCAGAAGTGTCTCAGCTTCAGAGTCTTACCTTCGGCCAACAGCTCTCCTGGTTCAGCTGGTTCTGTTGGCTGGCAAGCCAGCCTCCTGGGTGTGCAGCTCTTCAACTCTACTGATCTCCTGCAGCTCTTTGGGTCTGTGTTCTTGGTTCATGCCCAGAAAGAATGAGGTACACGGACAGTTGGAAGTAGAGAAAGCAGAATTTATTGAGAGGTAGAAAAGTTTCCAAAGTGGGAGGGGATCCGAGGGGTTTGCTGATTTGGAGATGAAACCTGGTGCTTATATTGTTCTAAGACTGAGTCAGTTGGGTAACACTAGCTGTGAGCTGATTGATGGGCACTAACTGTGCTGATTGGTCAGTACTAAGAACCAATGAGCAGGAAGTAGAGTCCTCAGTAATAGGAAGCTTCCATATGAGGTTCCATCTGCATCACCACCTTGAGTTTGATGGCCTCCAGGCAAAAAGAAACAAACTTTTCAAGGAGGTTAACTATGCATGTACCAAACACAAGCAATACAACAAAAGGAACTATTAAGGAAAAAAAAAAACCACGTCCGTATATTAGAAATGCCTAGAGAAGGTAGAAAGGTTTGTAACCAACTAGGTCCTGAACCTGCCTGCTCCTGTAAAGTATCAATGATTCTAATATTATTTTTTATAACCTGTAAGTTTTCCTCTATCTGGGAGGAAGTGGTCATCCAGAAACAAGTTTCATTTAACAATGTATATATCCAATACTCAACGATTTTGTAAGACCACAATAGCTAGTGAGTTAATAGGTGTGTGTTGATTTTCAGTTACAGCGAAACTTGCAACTGTGTCTTTCCACTCTTGCTGTGCCATGAAGGTGAGATTTAATATAGGATTTTCTGATGGAGTTATGCCGACAAACCAAAAGAACCCTCTGACAATGAAATGTCCTAGTCCAGGTCTTTGTAGGATTGAGTGGTCCAGGATATATCCTCCTAGATTAGGCATATTATAGCTAGGCATTTTAGAGCTGGATGGAGGCCCTAAGTCCCTGTGACTGTGTTGACACTGCAGAGATTGTTCCAGGAAAGATTCTAAATTCAGAACATGCCCAGAATAAGTCATTTGAGTTTGACTGAAAATCATCATCTTAGGAACAGTGGCTACTACTGTACAAGTAGTAAAGTAGGACCAAGTATAATCCCTGACCACATAAAAATTAATACCCAGTTCCAATTAAGGAAGGTGCCCTGATGGTTCCAAATGAAAGAATACCCCAGGGATTGTAGTTTCCTTGGTTCATTAGGGTCACATGAAGAAAACAATTCCATGGGCATTCAGGATTAAAGGGTCCTTGACAGAGGCATTTAATGGTGCAAATAAAGTTAAAAATAAACACAGCAAGCATAAGTAAAACTATAAAAAGGGAATTCATAGAAAGTTAATTACTGGCATTTACCTTTTATGATATTTTAATTTGATTCTGAATATTATTGCAGGTCTGCAGAGGCAGCTTCTCCTGGACTCCAGGCTTTTACATGAGTACGATGGATCCAAGAGTCCATTCCAGTGACTTCCACTGCTAAAGGAGTAGATAACAGTGCAGGGACCCTCCCAATCATGGCCCAAAGAAAGGGAAGGGCCTTCACCAGTTCCAAGTCTCTTTAGTCCATATATCATTCTACAACATACTAGTTTTCAATACGCGTGAACCCTCTATTACTTGTTCTATACTTTTCTTACTTGAAAGAACCATCCACTTTATTGCAGGACAAAAATTTACCATACAAGAGTGCTTCCTATATAAAACTATTCTGTTCTTTGCATCCTTCATGTCCAAAAACACACCAACAACTTTCTTTGCATCTTTCCTGTGCTTTTCTGGCTTCTGACTTTCCACTTTTTCATATAACCTTCTATATTTATTCTTTGAATTAACCCTAGCAATGCTAATTAAGGCTATATATATTTTCCAACATGTATGACCAGGACCAAATGGTTGGCACCTATGTGAATTCAGATATTAATTTGGGTTTTAGCACCCTAATATTCACCTGGGGTTGTTGTGGTGATGGTAAGCTATGCCAGGCACTTTAGCATGTTTCCAAGCCTCCTCAGTGGCAATTGCTTCTGAGCTAGGTATTCTCTCCTCTCTTCAGAAGACAGTGCATGTATTTTCCAATGGCTCTCTGGCCTACACATTGGACAAAGTCCTGGAGATTTAGGCCTCTTTGGGGCAACTAGATTCTTAGTGCCCCCACAGATTGTACCTATGGCAGCAGACACCATCACTTTAGCAGGTCCATTGTTACCAGGTCTCTGATGGGCTGTTGGAGTTTTGTCATTAATGATGACTGCCAATCATTGTGATGCCTTTTTTGGCCCTCTAGTTCTGCAGGTCTCCATGTTGGCACCATATTACTTCTTTAACGTCTTGACTTGCTGCATCCAAAACGATTAGTCGCTGTACCTCTGGAATTCTGGGGGGTATGTGCCTATAAGGCAACTACAAGAGCTCTTTCCTTGTCTTTTCATCTTTTTCCTGAGCCTCCTCCTGATCCTTGTCATAAAAGTCTGAGGTGGCCACTTTCAGGAGATTCTTTAAAGTACTGTCTGGTCCTATGGCCTGCTTCTGAAGCTTCCTCCTTATATCTGGAGCTGCCTGAGTAATGAATTTATCTTTTAAGGATAGTTGCCCTTTGACTGATTCAGCGTCTAAGGAGATGTGCTTAAACAAAACCTCTCTTAGTCTTTTCAGAAAGGCTGAGGGATTCTCATCGACTCCCTAGTCTATCATTAAAAGGGTTAGTTCTTGTTTTTCTCAAGTCTTCCAGTATGTACACCAGGAAATGTTTCCCAACATTCTCCCAAGTCACTATTGGGGCCCCATTTAGGGTCTTCCAAAGGTACTACAGGTATGCCAATTGGATAGGTCTCCTCCCTTTCTCTGGCATTATACAGAATGCAAAGCTCAATGTGACACTTGCTTACACATTGAGTCCCCACATATATCAACATACTCTACATACTAGGTGCAACCATGGAGTTCTCCACAAACAAAAGAAAGAGTGGGGATCTAACTTAAGATACCTTCCAAAAGGAAATTCCTCACGTAAGGCAGTTTCTCATTCTCACTGGTTATACTGCTTCCTAACATGATGGAAAAACAAAATCAAAACTTCCTACCATTTGTCTCTTGGAAAAATGAACACACCTTGTCTTAAGTTATTTTGCAAAAAGGATAAACCAGCTACCAATACTGTGTAGTAATGCCAATTCTCTATGCTTTGAAAACACCCATGATGTCAAGCACCAAGCAGGGACAGTAGCCATGGTAATCCCAAAAAGAAGAAAATGTAATAGGAAAGGCTGGTAAAAGTGTGATAGGAAAGACTGGAAACCTTCTGCTGACACCATATGGGGCTGTCAGGAATCAGAATCAACCTGGGATCCTTAATGTAACACCAGGGTGTAGCCTTGTTCAGATGCCTTCAATTATTCCCAAATTTCTCCCAACTCCATGTGATGGCTAGGCCTCTGTAAAAGGAAACTGGATTAGTACAGGATCAACATTTTGAACACCTGAGGATGATGGGGGATTAAACAAGTCCTCTCCAGGAAGTCTGATCTCTGTGTATTGTAGACCAGCAGCTGTACTATTCACTTTTAACTGTCTGGCAGACTTCCAGTAATTTGCTTTTAAAGAAAGTAGAAAAACTTGAAGATGATAATCCTCAGATGAAAGTATAGAGATAGTTTTGCTTTAACTCACCTTTCCATTGAGCCCTATGTTCGGCACCAAATCTGATATGGATTTTAATCCAGTTGCCTGGGCTGCAAGAGTGTCTGCTCAATGAGTTGACAAGCCAAACCCCGAAGAGTGTCTGCTCAATGAGCTCAATGAGCTGGCAAGTCTAGTCCCAGAAATGTTGACTCTAATGGGCAAGCCAAGCCCTGAGAGTATTGCTGATTTGGTAATCTGGCAAGCCAGCCCCAAGTAGTGTCTCAGTTTTGGAGTCTTACCTTCTGCCAGCAGCTCTCTGGTTCATCCTGCTCTGTTGGTTGTCAAGCCAGCCTTGGATGAGCTTCTCCAGAAGACAGAAGAAAAACCTACCAAAGAATTAAGGGGTGTGCTGTTCTTTAGCTCTGACGATCTTCTGCAGCTCTTCAGGTTTGGGTTCTTATCTCATTCCCTGGAGGAATGAAAGATATGGAGAGTCAGAAGATGAGAAAGCAGGAGTTACTGAGAGGACATATCATTTGAGCTTTTAAAGAAGGAAATATAAGACCATCCCTATCAGAAGAAAGAAACAATTTTCATTGTCTCACAACTTTTATCCCTACAGTGCCTAGTAAGTCTTTTCTGCCTCTGAAGAAGCATATTTTTCACTTGGGTATACTGTCCTGGCCCATTTTTGAGTAACAAGTAAAGTTCCAAGTTTTAAATCATGAGCCACATAGAAAAGGCTCTATGAAGGGTGAAGTATAGCCATCTCTACTACTTGCATCATATAACTCAAAAGACACTTTAGTATTAGAAGTGCCTGAGGTAGAGATAGTTGCTAGCAGTCCCATGAAGAGAGATTAGAAATAAACCTTAAGGTATTCATACCATATGTCATGTTATGTGCTACAGGAAATTACACACTATTCCAAAATAATTACTTTGTATTTTACTTATAATTGGAAGAGAAGATATGTCTATCTATGGACCATCAAGTGAATTTGCTTCCAGAAATAATACCCTTCATGGCACTAGGTTCTCTCAAGACTTAAAACCCCACAAATTTGGGTGGTCCCAGAAGCCATCTGTCTAGAATCGGATATGAGAAAGTTCAGAAGATACATGTAAGTGACCCAGACATCAATGTAATCTTTCCAACATCAGGCACCATGTCATTGTGAAAGAGGAGATAGCTAGAGAAAAGGTAGGGAGACAGACAGGACAGGTCCCTTGGTAACAAAGTAGCAAAACTTCCTGGGTCTCTCAGACTGATACACTCACTGATGCACTCACATTGGTAAACAAGCTCCCTACAAGTCTCTCAAGATAGATCTTCAGTGCTTGCTGCTGAGATAGAAAAACATGTGTTAACAGACTCCAAAGTACATTTTAGTACCAGCACATTCGGTCTTATGAATAGGATGACATTAATATAGTAAATTAAATAAAGGTGTAATAAGCACCAACTTTAGACATTCTTTAAGTATCTAATGTGGCAATAAGAGCTTCTATTTTCCCTAGTGGGATAATGTTCTTTGTTTGATAACTTGGGTGTAGAGGGGCAATTTCAGACACTTAGACTCGGCATTCATCATTATGATAACTCTTATCCCATAGGTCAAGGAATTAATGTGAAAATTCTATCACTGCTAAAGAATGTCCATTAAAAGTATATCAGAGGGAAAAAAGAGTAGAACTACTTTACCTTATTTCTCCTAAACACAAGTACAATAAAGACCCTGGACATTATGTATGAAGCAAACATAAGAAGACCTTGAAAAACAAAGAGAAGGAGATAGGCTAGGGACAACAGAATCAAGGGATAACATAATGGTGAGTTTACAGGGTTTTGTTGTTATTGTTGCTCATTTGCTTTTTTTGTCTTTGTCTGATATACTCAAGACTTGAAGCTAAAGAAGCTAGAAATACAGAAATGCAAATAGACATGCAAAGAATAGACAACAGAAAAGTCCAAACTAATGCCAACTTCTCTAGCCAAAGACCAAGAAAGTTACATTCTAGCAAGACAGAAGCCTTGTAGACATTATTGTTCTACTCTTGTCAAATAACACACACACACACACACAAACACACACACACACACACACACACACATTATTCCCCTCTGCCACGAATACTAGCAAGAGTGAATGGATAATCTAGACTTCAGCAACAGCAAGCTATAATAATTGCCCTAAAATCAGCCAGGGTAGTTTCAAAAATGGTTAAATAAGAGGTGTAGGGAAGATGGCAGCTGAGTCAGTCAGACTACGTGAATCCTGGTGTAAGTGAATGTATGGAAAATTTTGTGTACACTTTGTGAGTGAGTGGGTGTGTGAGTGGCTGAATGAGAGAAGGAGCTAGCAGCCAGGACTCTCCTGGTACAGTGGTTGATGCCACAGCTGCTCAGCTTGGACCCTAGTGATTCCTGGGATGCCGTAGCCAGATGCCATTTTTACAAAATCAACAAAACCCTTCCCAGGAAGAAAATGCTGGGAGAGACTGATTAAGTGAGTGTTCATGAGAAAGTGGCCAGGGCCCTCCTTGTGAAGCAACTGGTGCTGCAGCTTTTCTGCTTGGTCCCTGGTGCTTCCCAGGTCATAGAAGCTGAGAGCCATTTTTTAAAAAGTGGACAAAAGTTTTCCTGTGAAGAAGCAGTGGGGAGAGACTACTGGATCCAGGCTCTGCCTCCCCACTGCAGCAGGAGAGACTGCTGGCTCCAGGCTTTGCCTCACCACTGCTGTGCCCGACTGGACACTAGCAGCAAGGGCTGTGGAGGGAACCCAGAGACAGAGTCCCACCAGAGAAGATGAAAGAGGCACCCCACCACCATCTTGAAAATGGAGCAGAAAAGTGCTTCAACTTGCTCACCACGGAGCAACAGACCCAATCTCTGTGACTGGTGGATAAACTCCTCAGGGGTTGATCATGACCCAGAGGGAATATCCTGAAGGCAGAGGGATCTGACAAGTGCTGATTCTCAGATGCCTCATGCCTATGCTGATCCAGCCTCAGGACAAAGGGTGTGGCCAGAATAGAATGAGGAAGAATCCAAAGAGATCAGTGGTGAATCGGGCTGAACTAACATCCTCCTCCAGATTAATCCTCTGAACATCAGATCCACACAGCTGGGGCACGACTGAGAGGGACAAATCCATGCACAATAGGAACTCCATTCCAAGACAGGACTGACTGGAGCACCCCCAACGAGTACATACCTGAGGAAAACACAATCCCCCCGCACCTTCCCATAGGAGGGGATCTCCCTGACCATACGAGAGTGGGAGAAGAAAACTTCAGTCCCGCCCACCCCCACTTCCCCTCCTCCTTACCTGCTCTGGAAACTGGGGAGAGAGTGAAAGAGGCAAAAGCTCTGCAAGAGATAGCAGAGCAGATGAGAGGAATAATTACAGAACCTGCTACAAGAAGGCAGGATTTTTTTCTTTTTTTAATTTTTAATTTCTAAAAAAATTATTTGCCTGTTTTTGAGTTAATCTTTTAAAAAATATTTTCCTTTGTTCATGAATGTGTATATGAGAGTTTGATCTGCATTCCACTCCCCATTTTTTTTACATTTTAAAAAAATTTTTATTCTTATGTTCTTTGTTTTCTGTTTTGTGTGCATGTGAATGATTGATTGTTCATCTTTCACTTTTTGTTGTTGGTTTATGCTCTTTTGTTTTTCTCTTCATTTTTATATTTTTTTAGCTTAAAATGTGTGAATATATTTGTGAGGGTTCAATTTGAATTCCTTTGTTTGTTTGTTTTTCACTGACTTTCTCCTTTTCTTCTCCATTCATTTTGGCTAGGCATGTGTGTGTGTTTAATTTTCCTGGTGTGTTGCTGTTATTTGTTTTGTTTCACTTTGCTGTTATTCCAGTTTGTTTTGGTAGTGAGTGTGTATGTCTCTGTGTGTGTGTGTTCAATTGTTTTTTGCTTTGGTTTCTGCTTTCATTGTTCTTTCCTCTTTTCTTTTTTAAAAAAATTCTTGCCCATCTTATTTCATTCTATTTTTCTCTAGACCAACCTCTAGACACATAGTAATTCGCCTACACAAAGTAGGCACAAAAGAAAAAATCCTAAAGGCAGCAAGAGAGAAAGTTTTGACTACCTACCAGGGAAAGCCAATCAGAATAGCAGCAGACCCATTGGCAGAAACACTACAAGCAAGAAGGGACTGGAGTCCAATATTCAAAGTCCTCAAAGATAAACAATTTCAACCAAGAATTTCCTACCTAGTCAAGCACAGCTTCATCAGTAATGGAGAATTAAAATCTTTCCCAGACATTCAATCCCTAAGAGATTAAGCAGCTTCCAGACCAGCTCTACAGGAGACACTTTAAAAAGGTATTAAGCACAGAAGAAAGAAAGAAAAAAAAAAAGAATGACCACACACTTCCCAAGAGAACAGCAGAGCACAGAATCAACAGAGAATACAGCACAACAAGAAACATGAAAACACACACATACATCAACCCCAAAACCAAAAGAAAACAAGCAAACAAACAAACAAAAAATTATAAGAACCTCATGACAGGGATAAACAATCATATAACAATAATCAGCCTGAATGTAAATGGACTAAACACCACTGAAAAGACACAGAATGTCAAACTGGAAAAGAAACCATGATCCAGCTATTTGCTGCATACAGAAAACTCATCTCACTGCAAGGGATGCACACAGACTCAAAGTTAAAGGATGGAAAATGAGTTTACAGGCAAATAGATCACAATAGAAGGTAGAAGTCATTATCTTAACATCAGATAAAACAACCTTTAAGCTATCAAAAATTTTAAAAGATACAAAAGAACACTACATATTGATAAAAGGTTCAGTATATCAACAAGAAAAATCCATCCTAAAAATATATCCACCCAACACAGGAGGACCAGCAATTATAAAGCAACTACTAAGTAAACTGAAAAAGAAATTAACTCTAACACTATTATAGCAGGAGACTTGCTATAACTTTAACACTTTAACACTTTAACATCCATCATGACCAAGTAGACTTCATCCCCAGGATGCAGGGCTGGTTCAACATCCTCAAGACCATAAATGCAATTAGATACATCAACAGATGTTAAAACAAGAACATAAGAACAAGATAAAGCCTTTGATAAAATCCAGCATCCCTTCTAGATAAAAACTATCAAACACCTAGTTATAGAAGAAACATGCCTCAAAATAGTAAGTGCCATCTGCGATAAATCCACAGTTAACATATTACTAAATGGACAGAAACTGGAAACATTTTCCCTGAAAACTGGAACAAGACAAGGTTGCCCACTCTCACACCTCTTGGTCAACATTGTGTTGAAGGTCCTAGCTAGGGCAATTAGACAAAATAAGGAAATCAGGGGTATCCAAATAGGAAAAGAGGAAGTCAAGTTATCCCTCTTTGCTGACAATATAATCCTATGCCTCAAAAATCCAAAAGAATCTGTCAAAAATCTGCTTGCACTGATAATGGACTTAGGCAAAATCTGCATGTGCAAAAACTGCATTCTTATACACCAACAAAAAGCAAGCAGAGAACCAAATAAAAAGCATAAACTCATTCACAGTAGTCACAAAAAAAATGAAATATCTTGACATCTTCCTAATCAGAGAAGTGAAAGACCCTCATAATGAGGACTACAAAACACTGCTCAAAGAAATGCAAGACACAAACAAATGGAAAAATATTCCATGCTCATGGAGAGGAAGAATCAACATTGTTAAGATGTCCATCCTACCAAACGCAATCTACAGATTCAATGCAATACCCATTAAGTTACCAACATCATTCTTCTCAGACCTGGAAATGACAATACAGAAATTCATACAGAAACATAAATGACCACAAACAGCCAAAACAATCCTTAGCAAAAGAAACACAGCAGGAGGTATCACACTTCCAGACTTCAAACTTTACTATAAGGCTACAATAATCAAAACAGCCTGATATTGGTACAAGAACAGGCATATAGGACAATGGAACAAGATAGAGTTTCTGGAAGCAAAGTCTCAATTTCTCAACCAACTCATCTTTGACAAAGCCTCCAACAACAACCACTGGGGAGAGTAGAACCAAATCAGTAAATGATGCTGGGAAAACTGATTCCATGCAGAAGATTGAAACAGAACCCCTACCTATCACCATACACGAAAATTAACTCTAAATTAACCAAAGACGTAAATCTAAAACTTCAAACTACAAGAATCTAAAAAATAAAAGAGATACCTTTATGAAAATTGAAACTGGCAACCAATTCCTGATCAAAACCTGAAGTACCCAGATCATAAGAAATAAGATAGACAAGTGGGACTTCGTCAAACTGACGAGCTTTTGAAGCAAAAGAAACCATCAAGAGAGCAGGGAGACAGCCCACAGAATGGGAAAAAATATTTGTCAACTGTATATCTGAGAAAGACCTAACATCTAAGGTCTACAAGGAACTCAAAGGTGCCAACAGGAAAAAAACAAACAGCCCCATTAAAAAGTGAGCAAAAGACATGAATAGACACTTCTCAAAAGAAGATATACGGGCAACCAACAGACACATGAAAAAGTGGTCAGTCTAACTAATTATCAGAGAAATGCAAATCAAATCCACACTGAGATACAACCTAACCCAAGTAAGAATGGTCATCATTATTAAAACAAACAACAGATGCAGGCAAGAATGCGGAGAAAAAGGAACACTTCTACACTGATGGTGGGAATGCAACCTAGTGCAACCTCTTTGGAAGACAGTGTGGAGATTTCTGAAAGAATTAGAAATTGACCTTCCATATGACCCAGTAATCCCCCTATTCAGAATATACCCAGAGGAACTCAAATCATTCTACAAAAAAGATACCTGCACTTACATGTTGTTGCAGTTCTACTCACAATAGCAAAAACGTGGAACCAACCATGTTGTCCATCGAAGTTGGACTGTATTAAAAAATGTGGTACATATACACAATGGAATATTATAT
>CAUYQG010108894.1:0-15846 GCA_963574415.1 Tarsius wallacei
TAGGAATGTAGCCCAGCCCAAGTCACATGCTGGGCCATTTCTAGTAACTCTAAATAATCATTTATACCATCTAAAGCTAAAAGCAGCTCTCCATGTGTGTATATTAATTCTACAAGTATACTTTTAAATCTTATAAAGAAGATTGTACCGTATTAAAGGCTCCCAAATGTGATCTGAGTTTGAACTGTGTTGAGTTAAATCCGAAACCACAGTCTGTGAGAAACAGGAACAATGGACTCCTGAAGTGAGCCATGCCTGTCATACTCCCAGAGCTTTAAGTTTCATCAAAGTCCCTGTTAGTGGAACGTGCCAAACAGTAAAGGAAGGAAATGGGCCATCAGCTCCTGAACTCATCCTAGTGGTCTCAGGGTCCACAGCCCACCTGGATCCCTAAAGCTCAGGCGAACCTCAACGCTGGCTCCCAACAACTATGTGCTTTTTCACAATTTCCTATCACATGAAACACAGTAAACATCTTGATACATTTGCATGTGGTTCTGGTTACCCAGTAGTATTACTTGTGTGCAGTGAAACAAGAGACCAAAATCACTTAACAAGTACACATGGTGGGGATGTCCCTATCTGGGGAGAAACCACATATAAAGACAAAAGTGGCAGGTATCACCTCAAGCCACTAAGTAATGGAAGGCTACTTGCTACATCAGACCCCTCATCTATCATCCTATTCTTGGATTGGAAAGCAGGGCCATGGCTTCTACTTTTGTTAACAGAGAAAACTACATACTCCCAGAGAAAAAGGCGAGGGCTTGAAGAGACCAGTCCTGAGTAAAAATTATTAGGACTGCCCTGAAGAGAAACAGTACAGCCACATGACCATAAGGACCACTGTTGTCTGAGGCTCAGCAGACAGTTCACATGCCATGCAGAGTGGCTGTATGTAACCAGGTCATATAGATCTTCAGCTCATCATGAAACAAGACCTGTTTGTTTTCAGAGACTAAGTCAGCAACATCTTACCTCCTCAAAGATGACAGCCTCTTCATTTTTGTCAAAGTGTTACCATTCTCTTTCTGCAGTGAGTTCCCAGAATTGGCTTCCTTTTTGAGCCCAGTATTTGCTTTAGTTCCCACTTTCTGTCTTGGGGACTTCTTTGTCACCAACCAGTGTCAGCAGGGCTATAAAAGCAGTTCCTTCAGAATGGGTCTCTTCCATGTACCTCATCACACATCCACATGCCTTATTCCTCATCATCTCTGTGTATATCTGTATGAGATTTTGCTACTTCCTACTCTACTGAGTATGCTTGGAATGTAGAGTGAGATGTGGGCTGGTGTTCAGGAAGGAGTGTATGACCTTGCTTTCCAGGTGCTTAGTACTCCTCCCCTGTGAGCAGACTTGGAATGGTGGGTGTGGGTGCTCTTGTGTTTAAACAGATATCACATGCTTCTTTAGTGTTTTATCCCTTAGTACATGGAATAAGCTCACTTCCCACTCTTGAGATTTGCAGCCCTTTGGGCCCATGGGCTGTCCCTGAGGGATTTATGCAAATTGTGTTCAAATGTTGACCCTGTGTGCCAAGTACCAAAGGATTACTAGAAGAACATTTCAGGAGTGTGGCTGTTGTACTGCATATTGGGGACTAGAGTGAGCAAGTTCCAATATGTTAATGATAGGAGAGTATACTTTAATTGAGAAATGGTTATAAAATAACTTGAATCTCTTTGATTAGTAACATAGTTCTCTTTTGAGCTACTTGAGCTAATTATACTATTGACTAAGTACATATAAATATTAAACACTTTTTGGAAAATAGTTACCATTTGAACACTTTTTAATGGTGGGTCACATGCTACATTAGTGGCTATAATCCTCAAACAACTCTGTTTAGACACTATTATCCCCATTTTATATATGAAGAAAGTGAGGTTCAGGAATCTTACAAAAAAGATTTGTATTGATCTAACTGCCATGTCAGGCAGTGTAAACATATTTGATCTTTCTTAATTTAGTTTTATATCTCACAAGAAAAAAGAACTATGTCAACTGTTTTTAAGATTTAAATTACTTTGGGGGTACCCTTATCAATGAGGTTTGCCCCCCCTTCCCCAGGCAGATATCAACTACTGTCAATCCCACCTCACCACCCATCATTCCCTCTCCACAGTTTCCTGCCACTTTCAACTCTTTTCTTACAGTGATATGGTAGTTGTTCAAGGTCCACTTATGAGTGAGAACATGTGATACTCAGTTCTTTGTTTCTGTGAGAGATCACTCAGTATGATAAACTCTAATTCCATCCAAGTTGCTGCGAAGTTCATGATTTTGTTCTTTTTCATGGCTGTGTAATTTTCCATCATGTATATGTAACACATCTTTTTAATCCAGTCCTCTTTTGATGGGCAGCATAGTTGATTCCATGTTCTTGCTACTGTGAACAATGCAGCGATAAACATACGTGTGCAGGTATCTTTTCTATAGAATGATTTGAGTTCTTCAGGGTATATTCCCAGTAGGAGGATTGCGGGGTCATATGGGAGGTCGATTTTTAGAACTTTTAGGAATCGCCACTGTTTTCCACATAGTAAGCCATATTCTCAAACGTGATTCCCATCTAAGTTTGCCTGAATGTCAACGTGTGTAAGATATGTGTCCGATCACTCTGGTTGGTTATAAAGCTTGGCTCATGCAAGAAATAGTAATTGTCCAAAAATCACTACAAATGCAAGTAAAAATGAAATTACCATGCGCTTTGGTTTTCAAAGGAAACGCCCAAAAATTGGCCAATCTTTTCTCTCCCAAGACGAAGCCCTGTTATTTTGCAGCACTGACAGCATTTCAGGGCTATTTTGTGAAAGGAGCTACAACAGAAGCATTTGGCGCCCTGAGTTCCCCTGCCTCAGCCCAGTGCAATGTGAGTCCCAGCTGCATTTGCTGACATCCTCCTAGGCAGCCAGCTGCCCTCGTTGAGTCCTAGAAATGCCAAGTCCTAGGACTGAGGTGGGATCGAGTCTCCTGAGGAATTTTGTGACCTGCCCAGGTCACAGTGTGTGGCGCTGTCAAGCTCTCCATCATGTTGAGTCATGCGTTATCAGGCATTCCCCAAGACCTTTCTCCAATAATGCGATTATACCACCTCTCTCAAGGAAAACATTTGGCTGCTGTGAATGTTTTCTTTTTCAAGCTGAAAGTTGAGAAAAACTGAGCTGATTTTTTTTTTTTTTTTGAGTTGGAGTCTCACTTTCGCCCAGACTGGAGTGCAGTGGCCGCTCCCGGCCACCGCAGCCTCGACCTGCTGGGCTCCAGCGATCCTTACGCCTCAGCCTTCCAAGTAGCCGGAACTACAGGCGCGCGCTACCACGCCCGGCTAATTTTTGATTTATTGTAGAGATGAGGTCTCGCCAAGTTGCCCAGGCGGGTCTCGAACTCGCGGGCTCAGGCAATCCACTCACCTCAGCCTCCCCAGGTGCAGGATTACAGGTTGAGCCACCGAGCCCGGCTAACTGAGCTGATTAATATGTAGAAGTAGAATGAAAATGTGGTTAAAGTCTTGGCAACATTTGCCCAGTCTGTGCACGGGAAGCATCCTGCCTCAAGGGACCACACACATCTGTCCACTTCTCTGCCTCGGGGCTCTCTCCAAAGCTGTAGACCTCAGTTCCCTGCAGGTGCAGTCTATAGTTCAAGGGGAAAACCCCCCCTCCGGGAGGACAGGTGTCAGTGGGTAAGTGTTCCACCATCCCAGCTTTTGGGTGACACACGCTCAGGAATTTCTGCACTCATCTGGGAGGAAAAACGGTCAAACTTCTGCTGCGGATGACAGCAACCCCGAGGATTGATCCGTTCCTCTTTCCTTGTTTCATTCTCCCTGCTTCTTCATTTTTTGCTGCCCAGAAAAATTACTGTATTTACATGTAGGTTTTGTCTCAGGTTTGGCTTTCAAGAGAGCCTAGACTAAGACAAATACCTAGCCTGTCATCATCTCCCCTGTGTTGTGATGTAGTAAAAGTGCTTCTCATAGCTTCCAAAACTAAAAGATGATGGTGATTTGTTTCCTTCAACGTGTAAGTGTCTATTAATGTCATTTGTGTGGTGTTTTTCAAGCTTCAGCACTCACGAAAATCTATTGGAGGTCTTGTTGGTACACAGTTTGCTGGGCCCCATTTGCATTTCTAACCAACTTCCAGGTGATGCTTATTTTTTTGGTTTGGGCACCACACTTTGAGAAACACTGCAATAAGGCGCTGAAATTACCGTTAAAGCCAAACCTAGAAGGGGATGGGATAGAATACCTAGGGATCTGTTGGGAGGTCTACAGGCATCTCTCAGAAGAAGAGAGTAGTCCAAGGAGAAAGATAAGAAAGGCAGGATTCTTGTCTATTAAAAAACAGAATAGAGATTGAAGATCCAGAAAATCAATTCAAACCTGGGCGGGCAAGTCAATGACCAAACAACACCCCACTGTGACACTCACATGGAGCTAGTTGGCATCAGGGAGGTCTGGATGCAGGGGGACACATCTCCAGCCATAAGAGATCAGAAGACAAGGTCCGGAAACACCGATGGGCACTGCAAGACTGAAATACAAGGGGTGCTCTTGTCTGTGTGGCAGCTGGAAACCCAAATTCAGTGAGAGGGATACGAAACGCCCACAACTGGGCTACAATATCCAGACATGGGTGCAATGAGATGATCACAGTGGCTTCTCTTAGGCTCCTTCCTTTCTCTCTCTCTCTCTCTCTCTCTGTTTTCCTTCCTATCTTCAACAGATACTGGCCATGCTATTCCTACTTCAGCCTCCTGCGGGTACTCAGAAAAATTAAATTGACCCGATTCTCTATGTGTGCGCGTCTTCCCTCATCCCAAGAGTCAACCTTCATTCGCTTCTTCACTTGTACATGCGTGATGGTGACAACCTCCTAGGCAGCCAGCTGTCCTCGTTGAGTTCTAGAAATGCCAAGTCCTAGGACTGAGGTGCGATCAAGTCTCCTGAGGAATTATGTGGCCTGCCCAGGTCACAGAGTGTGACACTGTCAAGCTCTCCATCATGTTGAGTCATGAGTTATCAGGCATTCCCCAAAACCTTTCCCCAATATTGCGATGACACCACCTCTCTCAAGGAAAACATTCAGCAGTGACCTAGCTGCTGTGAATGTTTTCTTTTTCAAGCTGAAAGTTGAGAAAAACCGAGCTGATTAATACGTAGAAGTGGAATGAAAGTGCGGTTAAAGTCTTGGCTGCACTGTCTGAGACAGATGTGATTTTGAACTCTGAGCCTGCCACTTACAAAGGCACCAGGATGGGACTGAGCCCCCCGAGACCCCATTTTCTCATCCATTGGAACAGACTGCGGGTGTACCCCAAAAAGGTTGTTTGATGAATGAAATGAGGGGATACATAGACAGTGTTCAGCAGAACACCTAGCACTCAGTCCAGAATATCCCGATAAGTTCCGGTACTTGATACTTGGGGTTGTGCACGGGTTCACATCAGAAATCCAGAACTGGAAGGTTCTGATTCTTTCTGTTCTCACTCTTTGCTGGGCTCTGGTTGTCGTCTTCCACCCTCAGCATGTTTGTTTCTTGGTGTGAGACGACGGCCACTACTTGACAGCAGGGCCTGTGGAAAGCGGATGCGAGGGAGAGAAACATCCATGTGGGTCTTTCTTTTCTCATCAGGGAGTGAAAATTGTCACCCAGAGCCTCTCTCTGGAAACCCCTCTGGTTTCTCCACTGGCCAGGGAGGTTGGTAAGTGAATAGCTGGCATTTCCAGACTATCCTGGAGAAGATGCCTTGCAGAGCAGGGGGAAGGAAATGGGATTTGCTTAGCAATCTACAGTGTTTGCCACATACGCCGGAAGGGAAACCATTTTTTTTCTTTTTCTTTTGGATTTTCAGAGGGAAAACATTTAATTAAGGTGCTTAACGTGCTTCTCTCTCTCTTTCTCATTTGTTTTCATGCCCTACACATGCATCATTGAACCAGCGGAAAATTCAACACTAGGTGGGCTTACTGTGCACATGACATTGGAGGAAATTAAGTAAAAACACCTCGGTTTCTGACGGAGATACTGCTCATATCCAGTATCCACTCCCTCTCATTTTACTCTTTTAGTTGTGTTTTATGGTTTTCTTTTCCTGAGTGCAAGCCTTGCAATTCAATAAGCACTTATGTACAAGGCACGGTGCTGGGCAACTCAAGAAAGACGCAGAGAAAAAGGAAGACACCCTTATGGCATCAGTAAATTTACTCTCCGGTGAAAATAAAGAAAGAAGGGGCTAGGAGAGCTGTCGGGAAGCACAAGGAAGAGGCGAAGCTGACGGCAACTAGATCAGGTGAGGACTGAGTGCTGGTTTTCCTCACCCAGACATCTTCTTTGTTTCTAGGGTGCCAGGGTTCAGCTACAGGGATGTGACAGTGGCCACGGCCTAGGTGTTGGCTTCCTGATTCCATTTCCTGCCATCAGCTCAGCTTCTCAGCAAATTAGGGTAGATATCAAGGCAGCATAAGGATGGTCTTGCCATTGGAACTTAACCTAAAAAATCGCCAAGTAAACCTTCAAAAGTTCTGCCTGACGTCGTATTTAGATTTTTTTGGTTTTGTTCTGATATGCTGTAGGTGCTATCATGTTAAATGATGAAAAGAAGGCTAGGTCTGATATTGTGATCACTAAGCCAGGTCTTGTTCTCCACTATTACTCCTTTCATCAAGATTATGTTTCCAAGGGAGGCCGGCAACACTTGAAATTGGGGGAAAAAATAAGTGAAAGAGGAAGGAAAAAAAGAAAAGAAAAGAGAAATGAAGGCTAGTAATTTAGTGGTTAAGAAAATGGAAAGCAATTCCCGAAGTGGAAAGTTCAAAATCATAAATATCATCTCATGGTTTTAAAAATCATCAGCTTCCTGGTCTGCAGCTTTAGTCGACCACGTTTTGTGCATGTTCAATAGTGACAACTCTGCCTAGTGACTCCTTTCAAAAGTGCATTATTTCAAGCCACCCCTGTTGCTTACTCTGAGTCTGCAGCTGATACCTATTATAGCAGACTGGTCAGAGCACAGCGGCTGCCGTGAATTCCACGGTGCAAAAAATACCGCTAACATGTTGAAAAACAATTTTTGGGTGGCGGTGGGTAAAAAACATCCTGGACCAAAATAGTTGATGGCATGAACCTCTAGATTTTTAATTTTAAGATGGCTTCCATTGAGAGTTAAATGATCAATTTAGTGCAACGTTTTCGTGGATAATTAATGTCTTTTTTTGAGAGCTACAAGACATTTGTTTGCCTTTATTCATAAAATCACACACAACGTGTTTTCTATGCTACATTTAGGGAGTAGAACTAAGTCTATTTTCAAATGCTTGTGGGCACTAGTAGTTATGCATAGCTTCGTGTTTTGGATAATTTTAAATAGTAATTCATAATTTTAAACTCTTTGGCACTTTGAAAATGAAAAGTACAGTACAGTTTCAAGATCTATAGGAAAATACTGAGTTTTCATCACTGTTTTTGCAGTTTGGTCCTATGGTATCAATGATGCAGCTCCCAGTTTCCATAGTAGTTGAATATCAGTTTCTTTTCCTAAAATCTAGGTTATTTTGCTGTAAGTAAGACCATGTGTGGGACACCAGCTCTCTAGTTCACGTGGGGCTACATCAAGCCCAGTCCAATTCCTTATTAGTCTTTTCTCAATAAAGAAATAAATTGCTTAAGGAGCAAACTCAGCCAGGGCTTCCTTGGTAAAGTCCCTGGCATGGCATGGGTACTCAGGAAATAGCTGCTCTGCTAAGGAAACATGGCCAAAGAGGGATTAGAATCCAAGTCTCTAGGATAAATCCAGAATTAGCATTCTTTTAGATGGAAAAGTTCATCGCAAAATTTTGTTTAATTGAGTACATTTTCTAGGCATTAACATGCTTTTACAAACAAATCCATCACTAGGATCCTTCCAGATGAATCAAACCATTCTCATAAATAATTCTTCAAGTTTATATGGGCTTAATAAATAATGGAAAAATTCACTTTAGGTTTTGCCAAATTCCAAATATTGGCAAAAAAAGTTGCACAACTTTTGATCAACACAAAACAATCTAGATATACCCACATGCAACAAACAAAAGACATGATGTAAATGTGTAATGATTATATTTAGTAATTATAGTTATTTGTATGCAGTCTATTCATAACTTGTGTTTATACATCACAGACACTTTTCTGTGAAATATGGTTCAGATATTTTGAATTTATTTTTCTCTCATGTACAGTAGGCATAAAAATATTTGTTTGTGGTATGTCTCATTTCCTTGCACTTTTAAAAACTGTTTTCAGATGTCAATCTGTGTAATGTGATAACTTACCATAAGGATTTCATGAAATGTTTTTAGTTCTTTCAGAAGACCAGTGCAGACTTTTGAAATAAGCATTTGTTAAAAATACTATTCTCTGTGGAAGGTTTAATGGTTAGAAAAAAATAAATGAAGAGAAAAACAGACTCTTGATCAATGTGCTGCCTCTCCTGAAGACACTGAAACTCAGCAAAAGAATATAATCCAAGTTCGAGAGTATCTGAGATGTAAATCTGGTCTAACTATTGTCTACCGCATAAATCTCACACCTAGATTTCTTAAATGTAATTTTCCAGAATTTTTACAGATAGTTCCAGAGACAAATAACATAGTACTTAATCCCATTCCAAACTTTTATAATTTCATAAAGTTCACTTTTATAATGTGTGCCAAAATTGGACTCTCTGACTCTTCTTACTGTTGGCTGGTCACTCTTCTGTTTGCTAAACCATGTCGATAGAATAAGGTTTTTTGTTTGTTTTTTTTTCTAACATGACAGTTCTTCAAACTGATAAAACTATATATTTTTAATAGCATCTCTTCTTTAGAATTTAATATTTTTTCCTTTCCCCCCTTTTCTTCCTTTTTCCTTCTACCCTCCTCTTTCTTTTCCTCTCTCTCTCTCCTTCCTTCCATTTCTCCCATTTTTTTCATGGTGTATGGGGGATGGAAATGATCTCCTTCCCCCCAGGAATCATGGTAAGTGCTTTAAAAGTCAGTTGAACAGAGTGAGGGATCAGAAGAGAATCAGAAAGTGAGGAAAGGTCAGGTAAGTATTCACAGAGGGGATGACACCAAAGTGTGCAGAATGAGTGCTTGGAAACCTGACCAAGTGGGGGGTGTCATTGGAGAGTGTCATTCAAAGCACAGAAAACAACATCTGTGTGACCTGAGAGGAACCCTTCTACTCCTCAAGGGACTTCATTTATATTATCTTTTCCATCCTGGTGGCTTCCTTTGTGTCTGTCCCAATATGGCTACCCTTTAGTATGGTTGATGGGTAGGTAAAAAAAGAAAAGAAATCCAGTGATCACAGAAAGAATGCACCTTATTTTTACACATATTTGAGTGCAAGAAAAACATTGTAACAGGTTGGGTTCTAACAAAGTTGGCTGATAAGAAGTGAGTTAGGACACCGGAAATTAGGGAGGGAGAAAATGTAGTGGAAGGCAAGTAGAAAACGAAGACACCGAGGGGAAAAGGAGGCATTAGTGGTCGTTATGAAAATGAAAGCCACGGTAGAAAATCAGTAAGGTGCCTCATATATGGATGAACTTAAAGAGTATGATAATCATGGCTTCAAGTATTCAAATAGGTGAAAATGTAGAAATTCCCTGTCAATGTTGTGAGATTGTTATTTACAAGATATTTTAAACTACTATATACATCTATAAGAGGGAAAAAAAGATGTATTTCCCCATGATTTCTGCATATTAAAGACCATTCACATTGGTACATATCACATCTTTATGGCCCAAGTCTTTTATCTTTTTCTTAATTCTCTGGTTATCTTATTTCATCTGCATTTCTAGAATACTTGTGACTATTCAGTGGAATCCACACTTCTCCAAGACACAAACAATCAACCCATCCTTTTCTTTAGCAATTTTTTATTTGCAAACAACCCTGACCTGAATTGTTATACCATCCGGAAGCAAAATTCAGAGTGGAAATCCATTTTCTGTTAAGCAAATGCAAATTCTTGGGATCTTTAAGACTGTAAAAGTGTTTCCCATCATGATAAAAATACATGAATAAGAATATGTTGTATCATCTCAGCTCTAATCTCACCCAGGTTTACTTGAGTGATATAGTTCTTGGGGAATGTGCTGTTTGTGGTCCCATTGAACTCCGATGCCATGAAACACACAGCCTTCTCTCCAGTTATTTAAACTTGACCTTTTATAAAAACTCTCTGGTTTCAGTTCTTCTTATTTCCCTGTTCCTTATTATACCTGTCAAGTTTTGTTTGTTTGTTTTGGCATTTAATTATCTTCTTTTTTGTATTTAAATTTTCTGCTTGCATGCCAGTATACCTTTGTGACTTAGGAAAAGACACCCCTCCTCAGACAAACAAGTTGCAAGAAGGGGCCACCACAGAAAGAGCCTTTTCATCTTGGAGGAAGCCTCTATAGGTGAGTAGAGCTTGACTGGATTTCAGCTCCCACTTGCCCCTTGGCTAGGTATCCAAGTGAACAATGTACAGTTCTGTTCAGCAATTCTGCTCATTAAAATCTAGCACCTATATCATTAGTAATGAGCATTTAAGTTATAGTTGTGCTTTTTTTCGGTCATTGTCAAATTGACAAGAACTTTTTTAATTATAAGGAGAAAAAATAGCATACATCTTCTTTTCTCCCAAAGTACAAGGTCATCCTGACAATATCTATGTCTGACAGTGTCTATATCTCTGGCCAGATAAAAGAAGAAAAGTACAGGAGAGGACAGGCAAACATCTGAATAACTTAATGAGTAGGACTGTCATTGAAATTGTGGTGACAATGGAACCTAAAATTCCAATTTTTTTTTTTGGCCTAAGTAGGTTATGGAGTAAAAGTCTAATTTTCTCTAAAGCTGCTCCCAGGCTCACACAAGCCTGTTTTCATACATTTCATTGAATTTCGTGTTTTTCCTGGCTGCTGTGTCAAAGTTGTGACATTTCACATGGCGATGTGGTGCCAATATGCGACTCTACGCATTGGTCATGTGGCTTGTGCTGTGTCTGGAGCAGCTCCACCATCCTGTCCAGGCGCCGAAGAAAGGCTACATCCCCTGGCTGGATTTTCTAAGCTCCTGGAATGTAGAATCTTAGCCAGTAGCCATGTGTATTCTGTTCCTTCTTACTGTCAGAGTCGTGTCAGTTCCCTCGTCACACCTTCAGCAGGTGAGCGTTCAGGAAAAGCAGTGTGGAAAACCAGATACTGTCACTATGCTTCTTACCATCTGCTGTGCAGTTATTTTGGGTTTCTTCCTTCTTTAATCACCGTGATGGTGAGGACGAAAGGATTGCAAGAGTTACCTGACTGGGTTTATACGACCCACTCCTTCTGAGTCAGCTTGTCTTTCTTCATTTGAGACATCACGCGAGGTTATGCCTGGCAAGTCTGTTTTAGAGGAGAAATTATTTAATGGATTGGTTTTGGATGAAATAGTGTATCATGACTCTGGTGAACAGGCACGGATTGGTAAGTTTGAGCATAGCTCAGTGAAATAAGAACATTTCAATTCACGTGGATTCCTATAAGGACTAATGCTTTTTCCTGCTGTTTCTGGGAATGTGGACATTTCCTGGCAATTACTGTCCTTCTTTTCTGAAAATATTAATTAGTAAATAAGTAGTGTTAGAAAATGTATGGTGTGTAGTCACTGTTTTGAATAAGTTAAAATTATAGGGCATTTTCTGAGGAGAAAAAAAATCATATTTGGATACCAAAGAGTAAACTATTTTAATATCCTTTAATGAGACTCAAAACACTTTTTTGCTTTTTGCAATGTCATGATGTATTTATGGACATTTACATGGAATAAAGATTCTTGAGAATTAACAGGGAAGGCATGCACTTGGCCAGATCAGATTTAGGGTGGTTAAATTTCCACAGAGATGCATAGAAGATCTGGTCACATACTTTTATTTCTGGATGTCTATGGATCTGTCTAAACATCAGTATCACTGTCTTCACATAAATCCCTACTGATCGTAATTGAAAGCATTTTTCTTTCTATTGATCATTGACAGAGGTTGGTGTATACATTAAAAATACCCATAGGAATGCACATTTGAGATTAAATTGTAATCCTTGAGCTATTACTTAGACTGATAAGTACAATTTTGTTGTGAAGTCTACTGCTGATAGACCTTCTTCATTCTCAAGTAGTCAACTGATTTTCAACACCTTTGCTATTTTCGGTGAGACTGTAGTTGGGTCAAAGTAAGGCAATGTGCAGAATTAGCCCTGTATTTTGTCTACTGAATCCATGAATTTCATTTACATTTTGATGAACATTTGGGATGTTTCCGGGTTTTGGTTTATTATAAATAAAGCTGCCTTGGACATTTGAATACAAGTCTTTGTGTGGACATATATAATCATTTCTCGTGAATAATTCCTTAAAAGGTTAATAGTTCCACCTGGTAGCATATTGTAAATTAACATTTAACACGATTTTAAGGTTCTTATACTAGTCTTTTTAATTTTAGCTTTTTTGGTAGAGTGTAGTTATATCATTATGGTTTTAATTTGCATTTCCTTAATAAATAATAATGTTGAGAATATTTATAGATATTTAACATTTGTGTATTATTTTTAAAAATCTTAAAATTTGTTGTCCATTTTTTTCTGTTTGTGTTTCTGAATTTTAAGAATGCTTATACTTTGGATAACAGTGTTTTAACAGATACATGTATTGCTAATGTTTTTTTTCTGAGTCTAGAGTTCTCTTTTATTTTAAAGAACAGGAACTTTAAATTTTAAATAAGTGCAACATATGCATTTCTTTTCTTTTATTAGTATTTCTGGAGGCTTATCCAAGAAGTGTCTGCCTCCCCTAATGTCACAAAGATTTTCTTCAATGTTCTCCTTTAAATATTTCTATAGTTTTTGTGTTCAATTGAGATATATGACTGATTCCATGTTAGTTTTTGTACATGGTGGGAGGTAAGGATTGCCATAAGTTTCTTTTTATGTGGACAG
Source organism: Tarsius wallacei (assembly GCA_963574415.1). Taxonomy (NCBI): domain Eukaryota; kingdom Metazoa; phylum Chordata; class Mammalia; order Primates; family Tarsiidae; genus Tarsius; species Tarsius wallacei. The sequence continues at coordinate 12,994 of CAUYQG010108894.1, forward strand.
ATTTAAGATTTTCCAGGTCTATTTATTGAGTATATCTTCTTCTTTCTTTAAATTAATTAGATTCTTTTGTTGAAAATCAATTGATTGGATTTCTGGCAAGATGGCAACAGGACAGGTCGAACTGTGAGCATCTCTGCAAAAGTGAGTGTCTATAAAGACTCTCTGCATGAGTGGGTGTGTCCCCGTGGGTGAGTGAAAGTCCATCTGAGGGGAGATTCGGGTTTGTATGTTATACGCGTATCACTAGAAATCAGATAACCAGCCCAATTAAAGGTCAAATTAATAAGTAAGCCCTTTATTAAAGCCGGTGGTCAAGCGGGGACTTGTGTCCCAGACTCTTGATGACGAATGAAATTTGTGGGAAGTCTTTATAGGCAAAAGCAGTTGGGAAACTGAGTCATTACAGAGATAAACGCTTGAAACACATGTTCTGGGGTTTGACACATAGCACACTTAGATAAGGGGGCCCACAGTTTACTCAGATAAGGGGGAAACTGTTAGAGCACTGGGTGAGGTGCAGAACTGTGGGTTGTTTATGGGCAAAATTTTAGAATTCTTGCATCAGCCACATAGTTTAATGACAAGTGAACAACATGACAACAAGTCACAAATTGGAGCTTTACATTTTAAATACAAACTTAGGTTTTATCCAATACACGGCAAACACTTTAAGCATCTCACAAAATACAGCAAAAACACTTTAAGTACTTCACGTACACCCCAGGCTCTTCTCCAGAGGTGACTGCAGCCCCCCACCTGAGATTGGAGCTGCCGGTGTGCAGGGTTGTCTGCTGTTTCTGGGACTTTCCTGAGAAAAAGGCTGCAGAATACAGCCAATCCTCAAAACCTGGCTCCCAGCCCACACCATCAGCTAAGACAGCAGAGTGACAGGAGCCCCAGTTCCATGGAGACAGCAGGTTGGGGAGAACTGGAGAGCATTCCCATTACCAGTGAGAAAATGTTGATGGGAACCATTTTCTCAGTCCCAGGACTAGGCAGAGACTTGCATTGCCCCGCCTTGCTCCACCCAGTCTCCAAGCTGGGACCTAGAGGTTATCTGATCAAACTCGGAGAGACAGACGTCCCTACCCCACAGTGGAATAGGCACAGACATGTCAGATGCTGAACAGTAGCAGCAAGTCGGGTAAGTCCAGATGGGATCCACCCTTCTCCCTCGGTAGTCTCTGGGGCATCTGACCTCCACTGAGAGCAACCCTACCAGCCTGCACTGAGAGTGAAAGGGAGGGGTTGGTGATGAGAGCAGGAAGGAAGTTGAACTTGCAGGAACAGCCTCAGAGCGAGTTTTTTAAACAAATTTGTGTGTTTTGCTTTTTTTTGTTTGCTTTTAGTTTTAGTTTTTTCTTTTGCTTTTTCTCTTCTCTCTGTTTTTGAATGCATTCTCATACTTGCTTTGTTTCTGTTATTTTATCGCTTTTTTAAAGACTTCCTATTTGTGTATGGATATTTCTGAGGGAGAGTACATCAATGGGGGGGTTGTCAATTTTTGTGTTTGTATGATTGTTTGTATGTTTTTTAATATTTTGTGTCTCTGTGTCTCTTTTCATTTGTTCATATGCCTGTCTGTTTTCCCCCTCCTTCCTCTCTCTCTCCATCTTCTTCTCGTTCTCCTCCTTCCTTTTTCCGTTGTTTTCCTATTTCTTACCTCATTTTGCTTTCAAGGGGCAAACCTATTTTTCCACTGCATGGACAGATTTAAAGGCAGTGGAAAGTGGGTTCCAGGGGGTCCACACACCTGTCAGTGGACAGTGAGATCTGCAGATAAATTCTGAATCACAGTTCCTGCCTCAATTAAATCTCAAAACTGCAAAAAGTACAGCCCCCCCCACCCACACTCCAGCTTCAGAGTTCAAGAAAGCCAGAAGATCCAGATAAGGAAGAATAGGAGATAGAGCAAACAGAAGTAAAATCCCCCACCCAGTCCCTGAACAACAGAATTTAAAAAGAGGTTAAAAAAGTGGGAGGGGCCAGATGACCCGAGGGTAGCCGTGAGCATGCCACTGCACTTTAGCCTGGGTGATAGAGACTCCAACTAAAAAAAAAAGTGGGAGGAAAATCTACACAAATGAAGAAAAACCAAAGGAAGAAAATGGGCCTCACATAGGCCCCTGGGAGGTCAACCACTGAGAATGCAGAGTTCAGAACACAAACAATGAAGATTCCCCAGAATGACTGGTGTCAAACCACAAACCAAGATATCAAGACATTAATACAGAGAATAAATAAAATTGAGGAGTGACAAGAGGAAAGAATGAAGGAGTTAATAACTGAGATAACAGCAATAAAGAATAAAGCAGATGAAATAAACAACAAACTGATAAGCATGGAAAGCAGAATTAACCAAGAAGAACAAAGAATCTCAGAGCTTGAGGACCAAGATATGGAACTAGCCCTGACTGTTAAAAACATAAAAAAAGAAGCTTAAAAAGACAGAACAAAACCTCTGAGAGATGGGCAATTATTTCAAGAGGCTGAACCTAAGATTAATAGGAATCCCTGAGGCAGATAGAAAGACAGAGACCATCCTAGAACAAACATTCCCTGAAATTTTACAAGAAAGCCCACTTCATCTCATCAGTGACATGACCCTTCAAGCACAAGAGATTCAGAGAGGAAGGAGGGGGAAAACAGACAGGCATATGAACAAATGAAAAGAGACACAGAGACACAAAATATTAAAAAAGAAGCTTAAAAAGACAGAAGAAAACCTCTGAAGTGGCAATTATTTCAAGAGGCTGAACCTAAGATTAATAGGAATCCCTGAGGCAGATAGAAAGACAGAGACCATCCTAGAACAAACATTCCCTGAAATTTTACAAGAAAGCCCACTTCATC
>CAUYQG010108895.1:0-12904 GCA_963574415.1 Tarsius wallacei
GTTGATAAAAGAAAGAGAATTCAGCAAAGTAGACTATGAAGACAAGTGAGTGAATTAGAAAACCAAGAAAGGGAAGGGAAGAATTGAGGGAACAAATTCTTAAGGGAGTGGAGATAAGATTCAGTAAGTAGGCCGGGCTTGGTGGCTCAGTCTGTAATCCCAGCGCTTTGGGAGGCCAAGGTGAGTGGATTGCCTGAGCCTGTGGGTTCGAGACCCACCTGGGCAACTTGACAAGACCTCATCTCTACAACAAATCAAAAAAAAAAAAAAAATTACCCGGGCGTGGTAGCACGCACCTGTAATTCCAGCTACTTGGAAGGCTGAGGCAGAAGGATCGCCAGAGCCCAGCAGGTGGAGGCTGCGGTGGCCGGGAGCGGCCACTGCACTCCAGTCTGGGGGACACAGTAGGACTCCAACTAAAAAAAAAAAAAAAGATTCAGTAAGTGGAAGGGAGACCCACAGATTCAAACAGAGGGGGTGTGTCCATTGCACCAAGATGAAAGTTAAAGTATGAATACAAAGGGTGAGCCAGCTGGCAAATATGATAGTGGGTGTGTGAAGTTCTCTCCTTATTTCTTTTATTTAAAACAATGTCATCAGCTAAGTGTAAAGACAAGTGAGGGGGTTTGGGGATGTTTAAGAAGAAAAACGAAGTGTAATTGTTGACAAGAAACAGAAATGCTAGAAAGTGAGGGAATGACATGTCTAGGGAAAGCATTAGAATGAATGGTCACCCCATCTCCTTCTTTACATCTTCCCCCATACAATTCCCAATTTAAAACATACCTTTTCATAATTATTACAGTTTTAAATCCTGCTTTCTTGAAACACATTAGTCTGCTCCCAGTAGTTCTCAAAGTTTGGTGCCTTGTCCAGCAGCATCAATCTCACTTAGAAGCTTGTTAGAAGTGAAAATACTGGCCAAACCTGAGTCAAAAACTGGAGGTTTGGGGGTCTTCAAGTATATTATTGAAGCAAAATTCTTCTTTTTTTTTAAATCAGAGTCTCACTGTGTTGCCCAGGCTGGAGAGCAGCGGCACATTCGCGACCACCCCACCGTCGACCTGCTGGGCTCAAGAGATCCTGAGCCTTCCAAGTAGCCGGAACTACAGGCACGCACTACCATGTCCGGCTAATTTTTTGATATATTGTAGAGACGCGGTCTCACCCAGTTGCCCAGGCTGGTCTCAAACCCTTGAGCTCAGGCAATCCTCTTGCCCTGGTCTCCCAAAGTGCTGGGATTATAGGCTTGAGCCACCACGCCCAGCCAGAGCAAAAGTCTTATGAGAACTAAAGATTGACATCCACTGGACTATTGTATGTCATTGCGTAATTTACCCTTGCACAAATTATCTGTGCATATTTGATTTATAAAGCGACCTATTAAAATAAAATGCTACAAGATGTATATAAACTTTCATTTTAGGAATATTAATATCTAGAGCCAGCCATTTTTAAATTATAAACTCAAAATATTTATTAAAATACCAATCACACCACTTTTCAACCAAAGCTATTATAATTATGATTTGCACTGGAGGCGATACGAAAATTCCTATAAAATATGTAAACTATTTTTCTGTATGTATTGACTGCTGTGCAGTCAACACATAATTTGTTAAGAAAAAATCTTTATTATAACTTATTTAAAGACATAATAAAGGTATAGTTTTCTCGTTCTGTTATCAGTAGTTATTGATGAAAAATACAAAGCATATGAATCTAAAATACCTCCTTTAGTCGCCTCACTAAAGCACTTTTAACGTGGGAGTTGTTTGGATGCTATAGAGATTATCTTGATAATGTAGCAAATACAGAAGAGTTCTATAGGACTCTTTCCCACAGTAGAGCATAAGGAAATAGTCCTCTGATTTGGTAAGTAGTAGAAAAAAATAGTGCTTGAAATTACAAAGTCTTCAATGAGTCCAAATTTCTTACCATTTAAGGACTGCTACATTCTAGTCTCTGTTTCCCTCAGTGTCTAATGCTCCCTCAGGAATTATTTGCCACACATTTTAGGGAAGTCATCATCAATCTAAAAAGTATATTAAATAATGATTTCTGCATAAATGAACAAAATTAACATGATTTTCATCTCTTTGGAATAAAATTAAAGTGAGGAGTTTTCATTGCACTTTTCTGGAGGGGGAGGGTTGTTTTACGTTGTTCCTTTGTTCCTGCTGTCTTCTTTGTCTTTGTCCATTTGTTTCTATGATATTATAATTTAAAATAAAGTTTAATCAGGATGACATGATATGATATTTGGAATTTGCTATTAAATTAATACTTCAGTGGTTGGTATGGGAGAGGAGTGGGAGGATATAAATGAAATAAGATTTGACATTTATTGAACCTAGATTGATGGGTACATGTTTGAAAATCTTACAATTAAAAAATTAAAACAAGCTCTATTATATTGAATTTGTTTGGAAATTAAGAATTTTATTGTAGTCCTTGAAATAATTGGAGGCATTCTAGAGTGTTGAAAAAGATTCAGAATTAATGTTGAAATTTGTGAAACAAAGTTTCTCAGTTAAGAATTTTTTTTTAATCTGGCAGTAAGTAGATAGCATAATATTCTTTCTAGAGATTGATAGAAAAATAGTACAAATTTTCACATCACTTTCAATTTGGGATAATTATGAATAATTACAATGTCTCTCCAAGGTGTTTCAGGGGTTATTTGATATCTGAAATGAACCCAGCCTCTGATACAGCCTGTTACCATGGGCGACAGCTCACATCCAGGGCTGGGTTTTTTGCTGCCTACAAAGGTACTGCACTGGGCAATGAGTGTTGGGATAGAAAAGTGGTAGAAAAAGGTGCGAGTTAAGATCTTGAGAGAGAAATATACCAATGAGTTTGATGACTGAATGGAATCACAGAGCTTTCACAGATAACCGATTGAAGCATAGCACACACAAACTTCAGTATTATCAGTCCTGTGTGTGAATTCCTTGTCTGCTTCTTGCTGCTGTGTCATCAGGGATAACCTAATTTTCCTCCCACTTCTTGTTTTTTTTCTTTTTTTTTTTAATTTGTAAAATGAGGTTGGTAATACATATCTCAACAGACTGTTATAAGGATTGAATAAGAGTTGTGTATGTAACATTTCTGAAACATACTGAACAATATAGCAGATGGTAATGATTTACCCTCACATGTATTATGTGTCACTAGACTTGAAAAGAACTAAGTTTTGAGAAGCTAAGTTCAGATTCTAAGACATCACTGGATGCAAGTGATAAAAGGTGCATGCTTTCCCCACAAATTCCAACCAACCGTTTAGTAACACCTGAAGAAACTACGTTAAATTGAGGTTAAAGAAGGCAGGCTGAGAACTGATCATGATAATACTGCACGCATATGCAGCTTTTGGATGGTTTGATTAAGTAGAAAGAAAAAAGTCCTAATGTAAATAACAGACATCTCCCTTGTCTATGAGTCTCTGATGTTAACCCATCTACCAGATTAAGCAGGGGCTGTATGGGAGTTGATGCCTCTCAAAATGCCATGGAGCTGCAAGGCATTGGGTGTGTGTGTGTGTGTGTGTGTGTGTGTGTGTGTGTGTGTGTGTGTTTAATAAAAGAATATCCACTTGATTTAAACAATATGTATGGAGATGGAAATGCTAATGTGAATAAATTTTGCTTATAATTTATGAGTGTCTGATTGTTGTAGCCTTCACACCTGATATTGATTTTTAGAATTTATTCATTTATTCAATGAACAAACAATTATTGAGTGCATGCTAAGTCCTAGGCAGTGTTCTAGGTGCTGAATATATAGCAGTACCAGAAGTACACAAAATTCCACCACTTCATATTCAAGAAGATAAGCAAATATTTTCTAAATGAATGGGTGCCTCAAGAAGGTACCAAACAGGCCCATAATTTTTCCCTGGAAGCAGCATACACTCAAAACCCAACTTGCTGCACTCTCAAGTATGAAAGAAATCATTTTTGTCTTGAAGATGATCTGTCAACAGACTTCAAACTCCTAACTCTACAATTTACTTTTGAGCAGAATTCTCACTTGTTTAGCCAGCCAAGATAACTTAGCTTCAGGTAGCTACATAGATAAGTAAACTCTACAACTTTTACCTTCTTTAGTGTAATTCATTTAGGTGCCAAAAATTCTGCTAAAAGAAAATTTAAATATGTCACTAAATAAATTGTATGGAATCAGACAAATGTGAGGTTAATTAAACCCTTACTATGTAACATAAAGGTGGTAACCAATTGAAATCAAAGTTTACATAGTTGTCAGTAAATAAATATAATACTATTGTTAATACATGATAATTATTGTTATACAATAATGAATATACCGTCAGCATTATTTTACACACTATACATAAACTGTCTTAATCCCCAAAAAACCCATGATGTAAATACTATTATTGTGATTTTACAGATTAAAAAACTGAGGCACAGATGGGGTTAAATGATGTCCTCAATTAGGCAAGAATTAAAGATTCTGAATTGGAGCCTAAAGTCTGTGCTTGCAATCACTAGACAGTATATTGTAATTTTTTTATTTTTAATTTTTTTTTTAGCTGGAGTGCAGTGGCATGCTCATGGCTTACCACACCAACTTCCTGTGCTCAGGTAATCCTTCTACCTCAGCCTTCCGAGTAGCTGGGACTACAGGTGTGTGCCATCATGGTTGGATAATTTTTTTAAACTATTTTTTGTAGAGACAAGGTCTTGTTTTATATTGCCTTGGCTGGTCTCAAACTCCTGGGCTCAAGCAATCCTCTTGCCTCGGCCTCCCAACGTGCTGAGATTATAAGCGTAAGCCACTGTGCTCAGCCAATATTTTAAATTATTTGTGCATTATGACATTTTGACAACTTCAAAAATCTTTCTGGTTGGAAGAGACTTTCCTTTCCAGTTCTGGCCAATTTTTTCAAAATTTTTTATTTTCAAGATGCGGGGTACAATTCATGGTTAGGTACACAAATAGTTATTATGCAGGCACCCTTGTTGATGAGGTGTGCCCCAACTCCCCGGCAGATTCCCACTACTGCCAGTCCCACCTCCCCTCCTGCCCTCCTCCTCCCACCCCAGCAGTTTCCCACTACTGTCTGGCCAATTTTTAAAGATACTAAAGGGCCCAGCCAGAAACATGTCTTTGATAAGCAAACTAATCAATACTGAGCTATACTTCCTTATCTGGACCTTATATACCAGGAGGTAATGTTTCTCTGCCTTAATCATCCCAGGAATAGGTGTCAGGCAACCAAGGACCATCCCTATCCCAAAGCACACCAAAATGCCCAGTCCCAAACTGTACACCCTGCCCCACCTTGCCTTCCTGAGGAAACTCAGTAAAGACAGTGGCCTAAATCTCCTTGCTCCTGTCTTCTGAACTCCTGACCACTCTGGTGTCTTCCCAGGTAGCCCCACATGACGTGCCCTGACTCTTGTCTCTAGGACCTATGAGGATAATAACCTTTGTTTTCTTATACCTCTCCCTCTGTCTCTTCTTATGGCCATACCTGACTGATTCTCCCATAAAACAATACAAAATACATAGGTGTCCTTTGAGAAGATAAACAAATCAATTGTACTCATACATCAACAGATCACAAAGAAAGTACATTTTAACTTTAATGTGATTTTTTAAAATGTTGGTATTGTCTTCTTTGATGATGGTCCCTTGCTAGAGGTTGTTTTACATGGATTCTCTTTTTTTTTTTCATTTTGATTTGGGGGTGCACATGCAGGTTTGTTACCAAGGAATATTGGGTGATGGTGAGGCTTGGGCTTCTGTTGAGCCTGTCACCCAGGTGATGAGCATGGTGCCTAGTGCACAGTTTTCAGTCCTAATCCCATCTCCCTGCCTCCCTGTTTGAGGAATGCCCCAATGTCTGTTACACTCAGTTTTGTGCCCATGTACATATAGTGATTAGCTCCTCCTTATTAGGGAGAACACATAACATTCAGTTTTCTGTTTCTATGATAATTTGCTCAGGATGATGGTCTCTACCTGTATCCACATTGCTGCAAAGGACATGATTTTGTTTTTTTACGGCTGCATAGTATTCCATGGTGTGTGTGTGTATCATATTTTACTTATCCATGCCACCATTAACAGGCATCTATGTTGGTTCCATGTTTTTGCTATTATGGATAGTGCTGTAGAAAACATGTGCAAGTAGGTGTCTTTTTGGTAGAGTGATTTGTGCTCCTCTGGGTAAATACCCAATAGTGATAATGTTGGTCAAGGGATAAACTATTTTCAGTTTTTTGAGAAATCTCCAAACTGCTTTCCACAATGTTTTAATTAGCTTGCATTCTCACCAACCATGTAGTAGCATTCCCTTCTCTCCACATCTTTGCCAATATCTGTTGTTATGTGACTTTTTAATAAAAACCATCCTGACTGGTATGAGATGGTATCTCACTGCGGTTTTGATTTGCATCTCTCTGATGACCAGTGATGGAGAACATTTTTCATGTGCGGACCACTTACACTTCTTCCTTTTGAGAAGTGTATGTTCATGTCCTTTGCCCACTTTTTAATGAAGTTATTAGTTTTTCTCCTATTGATTCGTTTGAGTTCATTGTAGACAAACATCTAATATCCAGAATATTCATAGACTCTTAAATCATTTATTTCAGTGGTGTTAGTAAACTTCTTTGGATTTAGAATTTGCTTTATTTAATAAGAGTTTATTTTGCAAGTTGACTGTACAATTCAATCTAACTAAATTGGACTTTTAAATTCATAAGGCAGCACAGAAATAGGCATTATTTTATGGAAAAGAAAACTGAAGTCCAGGAATTGCACATAATTTGTTCATACTGCTTGGTGGAACTCTGTGAACCTTTTCTGATTCTGAGAGCTACCCAACTCATTAATTGTTCTTTGCTCAAATAAACTCTGCTAAATTGCATTTGTCTGGACTTTTTCTTTTAACAAGAATGTGTGGAGTATATTAGAGTGTGTGGCACAAGAACACCATTTAATTGACTAAGCTCTACGTCCTTCCCTCACTTCCTTTCTTCCTTCAATATTAAATAAGAAACCCCTGAAAATTCTGAGATGATTAAATCTCATCACATCTTGTGCTTATACCTGTAGTTCTCTTCCTGCTAGAATGCAAACTCCAGGAAGGCAGGGATCTTTGTTTTGCTCACTGATGATCGCTGGTGATGCTTTTATATTACGCTTTAGTGATTTGTCTGTTAAGTGCTATGAACCAACTACTGCATTAGCCTCTTTGTTTCTGGCAGTTTTGAGGATGGTTAAATATTACACCAATAGCTTCAGGGTAGTCCACAGTATCCAGAGCCAAGAGTTTCTTCCCCAGGCTGCCTTTCACACAATGAAAAATTCCTGGCTATTTATGTCTTTTTCCTTCTTTTCATGACTTTATCCACAAAACTATCACTTTTCATTAGTAAGTGGTCCTTAATGTTTTGAAGGTCATTATTCATCTAATTTAAATTTTGGTTCATCTCCCCAGAAAATGTACATACTCACACACATACATACAGATTGGGCATTTGATTTCAGGGCCTTCATTGAATTCTCCAAAGCCTCTGGATCATGGAATCAAAAATAAGAAGTCCTAATTTTAAAGTATGGCATACATAATATGTAACAGACATAAAGACAACAGAGAGAGCTTTAAATACATGCACACATGTTTATGCATGCCCACACTAGAATTCTACAGTATGTTGCTTACTTCAATCTCATTTTACCAAACTCCCCCTATTTTTTGAGTAACAGAACTAAGATTACTCCTTGAAGACAGTAAAAATCACTCTTCATATTTCAACTTGGACATTTAAATATGTTAGAAGCAGTAACTATTAACATTTACTATTTAAATTTACATTCATAGCTGCTCTGGTTGATGTGAGATTTGTCATTGCATGAAAGTGATATTGTATAAAGAGCTGCTTTCTGTTGTGCTGAACTCATTTAGCTTGAAGCTGTTTCCTTCAAAGCTCTTTTGTCAGATACCTGCAAATGCTGCTGGTAGAATTCTAGATTGATACTGCATCTGATATTCCTGATAATCTCAACAGTAACAGTAACATAGTTACAACACAATAGGGCACTCCTGTTTGTTCAAAGTGTGCTAATATTTAAATACTGCATTTCTCTGCTGTTTCTGTATTCAACCTCCCCAACTCAGTAATCGTAAAAATGAAATTCTTTGACTTATTAATGACATCCTCCTTTTTATTCTTTATTGTATTGGTTTTATTCCTTTCCCTTCTTTAATTCTCCATCTTCTATTCCCCCATCTCATTCTCACATATCTCTTCTACTATTTTGATATGTATTTGTCTCACTTCTCAGCTCCTTCTCAGCTTCTTTTGTGGCGTTTTTCAAAACAGCAAACTTTTTTCTGATATATACAAACACATATATATCTTCAGTAGATGTCCAGTCATCCTAAAACCAGTTTAACTGGCAAAGCGACACCTCATTCATGAAGTTAGATTGTCATGTTGCCAGGAAGACTGCAAATATGATCAAGCTCAAATCCTTCCTCTGAAACACTACTCATGTTGTCATGACAACCTTCATGGTACATGGAAAATTTTCATGTACTTTGCTTAAAATCAGAAAAAAATATCAATTTCTGTAAATTTCTACACTTCAGATTAACGTCAAGTATCTAAACTAAAAGTAATCACATGATAGCAATTTAAAATATGGAAATTTTATCATCCTGGCAAAAAAATTTCCTACTACTACTCTTTTAAAAGCCACCTGGTAATGTGTGGATTGCTTTTACCTGAATTATATCTGAAATTTGAATGTCTGATGATGATCTCTATGAATTCCTATATGTAGATAACAGCAGAGTAAGTTCTGAATTAGTGGTATTTATTTCTTAAATAAACCCAATAATCCGTCAAATAGTAATACAAGATAAGCATTAAATGTTAAACAAAAGGAATTTCCTGGTTGAAGTGACATTGTATTTCTTCTCTGATCATCTCTCTCTCTTTTCAAGATTTCCAATGACTCACTGATTCAGAAGGCCTTCTTTCGTAATCTAGAAATCTTCCCTTTTTACTTTATTCATTCCTCCTTTGCTAAATTAGATACTGAATTACTGGTGGAGAAAAAACTGTATTTCAGATTCTTCCTTTTAAAAACAATCTCTTCTGTTCTTTATCATCTACAAACTATATTATATGCAACATTGCTTTACAAATAATTCTGATGTGACTTTTAACTATTCCTTTTCTTTTTTCTTGTTTTACAAGTCTTAAATTAATCTCATTTCTGAACACTTGCATCATTTCTTTGCCACTGATGTGGAAGAATTGTGACCCAAATGATAGTCAATGTATTCTCTAATGTCAGGTTCAACATTGTACTCTCAGGACACCAATTACATAAGTTTAGAGCAATTCTTTGAAAAAGTTCATAGTTCAGCTTCAGAGTGTTAAAACTGAAACTGTATGCAAAATTTTAAGTGTATGTTTGTTTAAAACATAAATGTATGTTTTAAACATATATGTATGTTTACCGGGGAAAGAGTGCATAACTGGTGTCACATTAGCAAAGGAGATATTACCCAAAACAATCAAGAAACACTACTTAGCCGAGCTCGGTGGCTCAGCCTATAATCCCGCGCTTTAGGAGGCTGAGGTTAGTGGATTGCCTGAGTCCGCAGGTTCGAGACCCACCTGGGCAACTTGGCGAGACCTCATCTCTACAACAAATAAATAGAAAAAATCAGCCGGGCATGGTAGCGCGTGCCTGTAATTCCGGCTACTCAGAAGGCTGAGGTGGAAGGATCGCTGGAGCCCAGCAGGTCAAGGCTGCAGTGGCAGGGAGCGGCCACTGCACTCCAGTCTGGGCGACAGAGTGAGACTCCAACCCCCCGCCCCCCCAAAAAAAGAAACACTACTTTAGGGCATAATATGGTAATTGGAAACCATTCAGAGTCGAGTGAAAAAGCTGATTTTAGTCAGAAGGGCTGGTTTTAAACCCAAGTTTTCATTATTAATGAAACACATATGAGAAAATATATAGAAATAATGTACCCTACTGCAAATTTTAGAATCTACTATTGATTGATAATACTGGAAAACAGTGAAGTCCATTACAGGAAATTAAAAACTAAATGCAGGCAAAATCATTAACACTAATTTGATTTAGAATCTATCATTGATGTAAATTAATTTCCACATAATATTCCTGTAAGAACCACAAAGAAGATGCGTTTTTAAAGGGACAGCAGTGTTTTCAAAAGACAGAAATGGGGGGGAAAGTGTATACTATAGTTTGCATTATAGATATTTGAATAAGTCATTGCCTCTACGTTCTACATTTCTTGAAATGGGAACCCTAGCAAACATCTTTTAACTACAACGTGTGATTCCGTTTACTTGATTTAGTGGATTCCCAATAAATCAATGGACATACTGTGTTTCCTAAGGGACCTTCACAATCAAATTAGGTGTTGTTTTCCTGCACATGTGTGAAGAACAACTTTTCTTTAGGTAAAAAAAACAGAACATGAGTTTAGGCTAGAGAAAACTACAGCAATTGAAAACTTTGTAATGAACCCCTACAATCGTGTTATAAACAGATAGCATACTAAAGGAAATAAAATCACTTAAACTCATGGTAGGGGGTGGTTCTGTGAATAACTTAAACATGGAAGAAACCACAGACATGCTAAAGAAAAAAAAGATATGCCCAAGAAAGAAGAAAACCAAGTAAAAGGAATATTATTTATATAAAACAACTTCTCCTTTGAAAATGGTATTTACTAGAGGATTAAGCTAATGTTTATGCATTGGATTTAGCACTGCACTTAGAAACACACCCACATGAGTTAGCTTGGAAGGAGAATATGAGAGGGACCCAAAAAACCCTTGTCATATAAGCTTCCCTCTCTAGGTAAGTGTTCTAGGAACCCATCGGCATCAGCATACCAGCTGAAGTTTAAACATGGAAGAATAAAAATACAATTTTTTATAAATAAATTCCTATTTTGGGGGGTCTCCCCTTGTACTTTTGTTTCAAGTCAGGTGGAGTCCAATTAACTATTCACAAACGTGTAAGGGTTTCAAGCACAGGTTAATGATTAAAATCATTTGGGGCTCGGTGGTAGGAGTTGAAGAGGGCTTTCTGAATACTCTTTATACCATTACTGTAAGAATTTGCTCTTTGTCTCCAAAATGGATTGGATGGCTTCTACATATATAGTATTATGTTAGAGGCTGATAATCTAAACATTTGCCAGATGTGTATTCAAACACACACAAACACCCTAGCATGAGCCGGAGTCGGGAGCACTAAGTAAGGTTAGGCAAGGATATTGACCTTGTGGCAGCCAGCACATGTTGGGTGGTTGACTCAGGGACTGAGTCAGACTAAATTAGATATCAGTCTGGAAAGCCCTGAAGAGGAGTAAAGACTGAGAAAAACACAGTCATGTTGCCAGAGTATTCCAGCTCAGGCATGACAATTCAAGTTAGCCTGGCTGAGAAAGATAAACACTTGGAAAAGTGGACTGCTTTGAAAAGTGAGAAAGTCAGAACACAGCAGACCCTGGAATAAGAGGGGAAGGCTGAGGGTCAGGAACCAGGGCAACAGCAAACAGAGGAGGGAAGTTTCTGCAGTGAGGCTTGAGGTTAACTAACATTCAGTACAGTATTTGTAAAAGGGAATAACCATATCCAACAGAAGCCTCCCTTCTCTTAAAATAAACACTTTTAGACACATTTCTGTCACTGCCCTTGCCATCATGAAATTAGTGTTAGAGACAAGATATACACATAAAAATCCAAATTAAAAAGTACATTGTGCTTGTACTGCATGTAAGATATTCTACTATGCCATGTGGAAGATACAAGGATGAGAGAAACATGGTAACTGCTTTTAAAGATTTTATAGTCTAATAAAAAGATAAATATGAAGACTAAGTTCACAGTTTTAAGGGATAAATGCCAGGTAAGTGGAAGTGTGAGGTTAGCTCTAAAATCGCATAACTGTGAACAGCTAGGAAACTACGGTGGCACTTAGATCACACTGGCAAACAGTACTTAAACACGGGGTTAATCGTTTCAAACAAATATTTCCTTCTGGGAAAGAAAAGCCCCGCCAATAACAGATGGAGATCTGAAAAGATCGCCCATTTAGTTAAGCAATATGAAAGCCAGCGCTGTCGACACATCACTTTAGCCACACCTGCACCAAGAAAAGTGACACCCGGTACAAAGTATGAGCGAACATGTATGTGAGAGTCTTTCTTAAATACTTCCATTCCTTTTCCTGTTATTCAAAAGAAGTTTATTTTTCACCACTAATTTTAAGAATTGCGTGTCACTTGTTGTACATTTGCTTTCATTTCTTTTTTCCTAGAGTGGAAAAAATTTTACTTTGAATATTCACAGATTACAATTCTTCCTTACTAATTTTTTCTTCCACCAAGAAATTATCTTTTTGTTGTTAAATAAAGTTCTTAAATAAAGTAGCAAATATAAAATGTCAATGAAACTCCATAGACCACTTAAACATTTTTTTAAAACACACACAAATAAATCCTAAGTTTTAAATAGGGATTATACTTTCCAACTTGTTTAGACTGCATCTAGTTAACATACACTAAGAGCTAAAACTTGATAAATGCTATTTTTAAAAAATTTCCAATTAACTGATTCTGAAGTATGGCCTACAGGAATTAGCTTTATCATAGGATCACTAAAGACTTTAAGTTCAGTTGTTCAAGAAAGCCAGTATTTTCTTGTGAATCAGAAATGAGGGTATGGTAATAAAGAATTCTGAAAACTGGAAAGAAAATAAAATTATTTTAGAAGATGTAATTATATGCCTGAAAAATTCCAACAAATCAACTTTAAAACTTCTATGGATTGAAAAAAGAGAGAGAGAGAGAGAGAGAGAGAGA
>CAUYQG010108899.1:0-13749 GCA_963574415.1 Tarsius wallacei
AAGTGACATCCTCTCACAATGATGAAGCTGAGGGTATTATCAAGTAATGATGAAGCATGGGATGTATTATCAAAGTTTATCTATTAGCTTGAAACTATTTCAAGACTTATTCAACTCCATATCTATAGACCCTAAAACCTAGTAGGCACAAGAAATCATCTGCTATGTTGAACCCATTCTAACTACATTTATCTTTATAAGCACCACTCCAATATCAAAATATTTCAAGACAATTTTTTTTTATTTTTTTTTATTTTTTTTATTTTATTATGTTATTGTGGGGTACAGTTAGGGGTTAGGCATACAAAAATATTTCGTTCAGGTACCCTTGTTGACAATTTTAACACAAGCTTTGATTTCCTCATTTTTGCTTAAAGCTTGATTTCATAAAACAGACAAAAAATAAAAGTTCTGCATCACAGAATTTTTTTTCCTAAAAAGTCTTATACCTTATTATCAAAAGTTTAAATCCAGAAAAGCAATGTTGTTTTCACATGCAAATGTAAATTATTGCAATATACCATATCAGTAGAACAAAGTTCAAAAACAACCAAGTTATCTCAAAAGTTAAAAAAAAGTTTAAGAAGTTCAACTGTATTTTAAAATGAAGCACTCAAAAATAAATAGCAGAAAAATTTCTCAACCTTTAAGGCATTTATGAAAAACCCACAGACAACATCATACTTGGTGAGAATGAAAGCTTTCTCATATTAGACACAACATATTGTCATTTCATGGTCCTTACTCCATAATTTAAATTAAGCTGTGCAAATAACAGCCATGAATAATAAAAAAGAATAAAGAGCAAGAGATACAAATAATTATTCACATGAGAGTATATTTTTACATACTTACAAAATGATCCCAATTTCCTATAAGAAAATAAAATGAAATAAACTATTTATATGCCAAAAAAGTAGTTTTTGCCATATAAATAAAAGATGGTACACACACACACACACACACACACACACACACACGTATAATGAGTAAAGATATCCAAATCCTGCCATATGAAGCTGGCAACAAACTGCAAACAATTAACAAAGACTTATTTTTAAGTGACCCTTAATCACCAACCAACTTTATAAAAACTAAATGTTTCTATATGTTGGAAATGCATTTTAATTCACCCATACATTCAACACATTTTTAAACAAAGAAAAATTGTATTTGTTGGCTGAAAATAAAAGACACTACCTATTAAATTCATGTACTATTGCATAAAAAGTACCTATAAAATTCTTACCTAAATGTTTCCTTGCAAAAGAAGTAGAAATCCATAATGCAGAGACTCTAAGAATGAGCCACTGATCTATCACAGAAACAAAGAACAGAATACCATATGTTCTCACTCATAAGCGGTCCTTGAACAATTATAATACTATAAGAAATGAATCAGCAGTAGCAGGAAATTGCCAGGGGAAGGGGAGTGCAGGATTGACAGTTGAGAGAAACTGCCAGGGGAGGGAGAGGTACACCTCATCAACAAGGATATCTGCATAATAAACATTTGTATACCTAACCCCGAATTGTACCCCACATCTTTAAAATAGAGAGAGAGAGAAAAAAAGAAGGAGCCACTGATACCAAGCATGGTGACTTGTGCCAGTAGTCAAATCTACTTGGGAGGCTGAATTGGGAGGTTCACTTGAGCCCAGGAGTTGGAGGCTATAGTGAGTCATGATTGTGCCACAGCACTCCAGCATGGAAAACAGAGCAAGACCCCATCTCTAAAATAGCTAAGATGGATCTACTGATAAAACAATGTATGTATAGCTCCTGTAACATTTCATTCATACTGTGAATTTTGTTATTATAAAATAAATAAACTGCTCCATGTTTTCCAGGCTACTTACACTTATCAAATTTCTTTGTAAAACAACTCTTTACAGCAATTTTACATTAATTAATTTAGAACTTTCTGTATTTTCCAAAGTACTGGGACTTCAACCTAGTCTGCATCCTTATATTTTTGAGGTTCATCTCCAGTGTGTCTTTGAACAGATATAGCAGAAATGAAGGCATTCCCACATTTTGTACATTCATAATGAGCTATATTATGCCATCAAACACAACTGGAACTACTATTGGCCTGTCCACATTTTTTTAGATTCACAAAGCTTTTCTTCAGTGTGGGTACTTTCAAGTTTTCAAAAAGAACTGAAAAAAATGGAAGGCTTTACCACATTGCTTACAGTCGTAGGGTTTTCGTCCGTATGATTTTTTTTCATTTACCTGAAATCTAGGAAAACTAAGTACTATACCACACTCCTTTCATTCATGGTGCTTTTCTCTGGCATAAGTCCTTTCTTGTCTTCCAAGGAAGCTGGAAAATCTAAAACCATTACTACAGCCCATACATCCATTGATTTCTCTGCATGCGTCTTTTTATGTTTCTGAAGGAAAGTGGCAATATAACAGTTAATGTTTTGTCTATTTTATATACACACACAGTTTTTGACCAGTGTGGGCCTTTTAATTCTTTGAAGGGAAGTGACACAATTGACATTCACTATATTCATAAGATTTTTCTCCAATGAGTACTTTCATGTTTTCTAATAGAACATTAAGAAGTTAAGGTTTCTCTACATTTTTTACATTCACAGGGTCTCTCTTCAGTGATTTTTTTCATGGTCAAGAAAAGATGCAGAACATCTGAAAGCTTTACCACATTCCTTATACTCATAGGTTTTCTCTCCAGTATGACTTCTTTCATACATATGGCAGTGAGTGGATCAACTGAAGAATTTACCACATTCCTTACATTGATAAGGTTTCCTGCCAATGACAGTTTGCTCATACCTATGAAGAGAACATGAAACACTGAATGCTTTATCACATTTCCTATATACAGAGTGCTTCATCACTATTACTTTCCACATCCTTGAAGAGAACTGAGACAACTAAATGCCTTCCCATATTCCTGACATTCATAGGGACTCTCTTTAGTATGAGTCTCTTTGAGCCTATGAAGATTACTGGAAAGAATAAAGGCTTTACCACACTCCTTACATTCATAAGGTTTCTCTCCAGTATGACTTCTCATATGGTTACAAACAGATGTAGAACCTCTGAAGACTTTACCACATTCCTTACATTTATACAGTTTCTCTCCAGTATAAGTTCTTTCATGATCATAAAGGGAGCTGGGACAACTAAAGACATTACCATGTTCCTTACATTTATAAGGTTTTTCTCCAGTGTGAATTATTTAATGTTAAGAAAAAAGAAAAACTGAAGCCTTTACCACATTTACATTTATAGGGTTTCTCTCCAGTGTGACTTCTCTCAATGACTTACAAATTGTGAAAAGTCTTTCCCACATACTGCATAACTGTAATGTTCATTTCCAGTGTGCATTAGTATTTCTCTTTGAATATGTGTGAGAAAAAGTGTTTTCTGATATCACTTACAATTACCTGGTTTCGCTCCACTTTCCTCATGCTTATATCACTTGCTTCCAGAGTGAGATGTGAGGAGGATGTGATGGGATGAATGACATATGGAGATTTTTCCACACATACTGAATTCACAAGGTTTTACTCCAGTATAAATGTGTTATTCAGATTAAGATTTGGAGATTGATTGAAGGTTTCTCCACAATGACTACCTTCTTTAATCTCACACAGCCTATCATATGACTTTTTTTAATATCATGACATGCTAGCATTGCTTTGAGCAGTATTACTTCCTCTCCTAAGTGCAAATTAACTTTGATTTCTCTAAGAATATCTGCAGTGATCTTTAATATCCTGGTCTTCCCATTTGCTTCCTATAGAAGCGAGGTTCCTGAAGGTTTCTTGCATCACATATCTGTAAAGATTCTTCTAGGAAGAATCCAGGAAAGTCCACTGTTTGTAGTTGAAGTTCACAGCAACATCCTCCAAGGCAACTGAGACTATTTCCCAACTTCTGGGGTCCTCCCTCCAGAACTCCAGGACTAGCAGATCACAGGGTGATATAAGCTACAGCAGAGTCACCTGGGCTTACTAGAAAGTAGGAGACAGAGCAGTGAAGACAGGACCCAAGTTTGATGTGTGAGTGCCAGAGACAAATCACATGAAATTATGTTTGGAAATAGCTATTGCTTCATAGGTGTAAATTACAAAAATTAAAACCAGATAAGTGGAAATATATTCAATATGCAAACTTTGTAATGTAATAAATAACAAGAAGCCCAAATAGAGTAAGTTTTAATTGTTTATGGATTATTAGTTACTTACAGGATCTAAACAAAGACTCTGAATAGTCAGACTTCTTTTGCTGTATTTTATAGTTAAATATCTCCCAACCTTCACTAAATAAAGCTACTTGACCCAAATGTCTGATTTAGGAAAGAATTGAGCTGTCTAGCAAAACTTTTCCCACATACAGCTACCACATTCAAAGGAATTAACATTACAATGCTGACAAAAATCTGCCAGTTTCTTTTGAACAATGAGCAGTAAGTTCACTATATTGACTCTATTGAAACTCAAACAGGTACCAAAATTGGAGTAATTACACACAGTTCAGTACAGTATAATGTTAGTCTTCCTCATCTAAAAGCTAACCAATGAAATAAAACATATCAAGTATTTGTGACTTGATTTCAGGAAAACCACATTTAAAAATTACTACTACATTATTTTCTCATGTCATCTTCTCTCATTGACAGGAATTTTGTAGGACATCATGCTGTTTGGGGTCATAGTAGAAAACTTGCCCCATAGATAACATAACTTCTGTTTTCAAATTCCCAGTATTTATACCAGGTATAGTATGAGGTGCTGAGGACAGAGTACTGAACATGTGATACTTCAATCCTAATTCAAGGTAAGAGCATAGAAGATGGGTATTAATCTAATCAGCATACCAATAAATGTGAAATTATTCTTATAATGACAGCTATAAAAAGAGATAAATGGTGCAATGAGCACATAAAACAGAAAAAACTGATCCAATCAGAAAGGTCAGAGAAGATGTGAGTTTAACTCTAGGGACCACCAGTGTTAAACATGCAAAGGGAGAGGAAAGAAGATATAGGCTCCAAATACTCAAAGGGGAAAAGTATATGACCAAAGCATTGAAAACAGGCCAGTAGAATTGCAATGAAAAAACAAAAAAGAAACAAAGTAATTCTTGCAAGATAAATGGGAGCTAGATCATGCAAAGCAAAGCAGGTCAAATTAAAGAAATTACACCTTAAGATCAGGGAAATATTGTATTTGAAGCAGAGTGTGGAGTAATTACACGTGTATTTTGAAACTATCATTTTGGCTGTTATGTGGAAAGAGTACTTGAGAGGGTAAATAGGGGTTACTTAGTCAACTACTAATTTAACTTAGTCAACTACTAATTTAACCAGGAGCTAATAGAAGCTTGTAAAAGGGTAAACTTGGAGAAATGGAGCAGTAGACAGAGTCAAGAGACCTCAAGTTTAAATTGTTAAAATTTACTGTATTAGTTCAGGAAGAAGGAATCAGAGACAGATCTCAACTTTTACTTCTGGTTGGATGGATCAATTTTTTGATGGGAAAATGAACTAAAAGTGCACCAAAGGATCTTTGAAGATGATCCTAAATTTAGTTTATATTATCCTGTAATACGAAGTATCTCTGGGATAACCACAGAAAGATACAGCTGCTGGCTATAAGGGTCTGGAGTAAAGAGAGACTTGGGTCTAATAGAATTTCATAAAACAACACCACAAAAGTTGCTAGAGAAGCTATGCATATGATCACCTATAAAGAAATTTCAGAGAAGGGTTCAGATTGAACCTTGAATTAATCATGAATATTGAAATTGCACTTTCAGGAGTCAGCAGCATTTTTGTAAAGCGTTAATAATTTGGTAATACTTAGTAAATATTTTAGGCTTCTGGGTCAGCGAGATCTCTGTTGCATGTTGTTTATTAAACAACATCTTAAAGTGTAAAAACAATCTTAGCTTACAGGCAGTGCAAAAACAGGCCACCTGTTGAATCTGGCTTTTGGGCCTTGTGATCCATGATATTTATCAATAATTTGTATTTGATTAACTCTGAAAAGGAGGAGATTGGGAGGTTAATTCTTCCTCTTTTAAAACTGGAGAGAGAAACCTAGTGGGAAGAACTAAAATCAAAACAGAGAAGTAGAAAATACAAGAGAGAAGAAACAGAATAAAGATTCTAAAGGCAAAAATGAGACTCAAATCAGAAAGAACAATTTGTGTCTAGGAAAATTAAATCTCCAATTTCACTATAGTAAGAGGGAGAAGGTAAATAAAAAGTCTAGATACACACAAGGTGAGATGTCATCAGTATGGTCCAAAAGGAGACAACTCAGAAATTCTTGGCTTAGGCAAACTTTGTTCCTCCAGCAAATTAAGATGAAGACACAGATTCACAGTTGCCCAGAAGTTCCAGGCCAAATGATCTGAGTACAATCTAATGACTATAGGTGATTTAGTCCTCACCCCAATTTTGGATACAACTCTGGGAGAGGTGGACTACCTCTGTTAATGGGTC
Source organism: Tarsius wallacei (assembly GCA_963574415.1). Classification (NCBI taxonomy): domain Eukaryota; kingdom Metazoa; phylum Chordata; class Mammalia; order Primates; family Tarsiidae; genus Tarsius; species Tarsius wallacei. Next base: position 6,491 of record CAUYQG010108899.1, read on the forward strand.
TCCTATTTACACTTGAGAACAGAGGTCTCTTCTTGCTGCTCTGACAGCACTAACCTACTAGAGAAGAAGTTCTCAACCAAAGGATATTTTGTCGCCTTAGGCATATCTGGCAATATATGGTGACATTTCTGGTTGTCAGAGCTAGAAGGTGTGTTACTGGCAGCTTTGGGCAGAGGTCAAGGATATTGCTAAATATCCTACAACACTCTGAAAAGCACCCCACCAAAGAAATATACAGGCCTCAATGTCAAGAGTGTTGAAGTTGAAAAACCTGTACTGGAGAATAAACTGTGTCCTCCTTTGCCTGTCAATGCTAAAATTCAATCTGCACAAGTGTTGTGTGATTCTGCTCCTTTAGATATAAATGGCAAGTTAATGTTAACAGTTTATCTGGAGGATAACGTAGCTTGAAAGAGAAGTATCAAGCTAACAAAATTCACAAAGTCATAACCAGAAGGGCATGTTAAAATTAAAGTTCATAAAAATACAATTAAAACAGTAAAGAAAGTAGCTACGTTTAAAACAAAAATTCTGACCAAGAACAAAAACATGACTTTCAAATTTAAAAATTCCATTAAAAACATGTACGTCCACTGTAAAAGTTGTTGAAACTAGTATTTTGGAAGACCAATCAGGGAGAAATAGTTGAAAGGTTAAAAATGAGAATTCTAGCACTCCTGCCTGGGTGACAGAGTGAAACTCCAACTCAAAAAAAAAACCAAAAAAAAAAAAAAAAAATGAGAATCCTAAATGGAGAGAAACTGGAAAGAATTCTAGGAAGAAAAAAAGAAATACATGGAGAACAACTACTCATCCAACAGTTAATACAGCAATTTCTTGAGATAAAGAAAAAAAAAGTTTATGAGATAAAAGGTTTCCTGAATCACAGAATTTAAAAGAACAAATAGAAATAGGTGAAAAACAAAAACAAAAAACTCTGTCAAGTGCTTGTTATTTAGTAGCTACTCTTTTGCTTTTTTGAATTCTACTTCCTGACTGAATGGAATTTTCCTTGATCTTAATCTGATAAAAATTAATACATCATATTAAGAGTGTGTAGTACGCATTTTCTCAGATAATGGACACCGTTTTAACTATGTAAAATTCCAACTTGTTTCATTTGGCTACATAAATTGCAAAAGTCATTTCTAAGGCAGCTGTGTTGGAAACTGTTTTGTTTAGGCCTATCAGTGTACTAACATAAAAATGTTCATCCCCCTCAAAATATGGGGGATAGTGGGGAAGTCTGAGATTTCTTTCCATGTATATATCATTTGTTTCCTCCCAGTTGACAATCACTATATTTAAGATGGTCATCTCTTTTACAAATTTATGTACAGAGCTGAAAACTGACCATCTGAGATGCTAGAAAATATGAATCCTAGGTCTGAAAAGAATCAAGTAGTTTCCAGTGAGTAAACACCATTTACTTGCCCACCACATTATCAGGCATTTTAGAAACTCAAGAAAGTAGTTACAAGCAAGTTGAGTCCATCTTTTTGCACTGGAGTAGTTGCTTCAGATGGATAAACGCCACGCTGACAGAAAATGCCGTTGAGGCCAAATGCTGAGAGCAAAAGAAATGTCACAGAAAAGTCATTATCACTGTGTAACTCTGGAAAATAAAATATGTTGAGATGTAGCTAGTTTCCCTAGTGCCATAATGCTGACTGAACACACGTGTTTGTGTTTTGCTGAAAGCAGAGTAGGCAGAAAGTGGCCCTAAACATCCTTAAAAATCCTAAGTCAAAGAGACACCATCATTTGTGGCCATTTAACAAACTCCAAAGTGCATGAACCACTGTTGCCAAATTTCGCCTTAATGCAACCCAAGTTCTGACTCAGACTCTGCAGCTAGAGGACGTCAACAAGGCTTCTGCTCAGACTCAGCAGCTGACACGCCCCTCCTCCTCTTTCCTACCCCTCCACTTTTCCGCCCCTTCCCTCCCCATCCTCTCTTCCTCTCTTCCCTCCCTCTTCTCCTTCCTCCCCGCCCCAGCGCCCACCCCCCCCCCCCCCAACGATCCGTACCGGTTGCTGGAATGTGCGGCCAGCCAGGCTTAGCCGGGCCTCTCCAAGATCTTGCTCAACCCTTCAGAGTCCTCTGGAGCGGGAGGGAGTTGCCCTACAAGGGCACTCGGCGCCACCCTCCCCCCAAGGCAAGGGGCACAGGGAGGCGAGCGGGCGGGAGCCGCAGTGCAAAGCGCCGCGGACATCGCCGCAACACCGTCACCCTGCGAGGCCGCCTCCGCAGCGCCCGGCCTCCCGCTCCGCCATCATCCGCCCTTCCCACATTGCCCCGAGAGGAGGCGGCCCCGGGCGGTGGGGGCTTCCCCGCTGGATGCTGGGCCGCGGGGACTCGGTTTTCCCCGCTCTGCCCGAGAAAGACGGCGAGACCGAGGCGCGACACCGCGCGCAAAGGGGTACGCCCCACCTGAAGAACCGCGGCTGCGGCCTCGCGCAGACGAAGCGGCAATTCCCTGGCACACCGCCAGGAGTGATGACGTCGCACCCGCCTCGGCCGGTGTGCAGGCCGGAGGAGCCGCTAGGCCCCGCCCCACCCGGCGGGGCCCCACACATTCGCTCCGCCCTCCGGAGGTCTCGCGAGAGCAGTCGGTTTGCTTCAGCACGGCTGGGGATGGGGGCGCGGTCCGGCTGTCTCAGCGGGGCTTGGTGGGGGCGGCCTCTGGTCCTGGTGCCCCAGTCTGAGCAAGGAAGAAGGGGAAGGTCGTGGTCCAGGGGTCTTTCCCTGGAGAGCTGCCGAGCCACGCAGGAGCGGTGTAGGAGTTGAGCGCCGCCTGCAGGTGGCGTGGGCTGTGCCTCGGCCGCCCCTCTGTCCGGGACCCTGGTGTATGTGGACCCGCAGACGCGGGGGATTCCCGCGATTGTGGAGCCGGAGGCAGCTGGCGGACCTCCTTCTGGCTGGACGCGCTTCCCCGGGAGCTGGGCTGGAGCTGCCAGGGATGAGCCGCAGCCACGTTCTGTCGGCTGTCCTGGGCTCAGGGACACATTCAGGCGGGACAGGTCTAGGGGGCTGTGCCCACCGCCCCAGAACGCCCATGGGCACTGAAGAGGTTCAGTAAATCTCGACTTAAATTCAGTGACTTCTCATGTTAGGGTGAGAATTACAAAGAAGATAGTGCAGACTCATGTTCGTGTCCATCGTTAAAGTGCTCTATTCTTGAAGCAGGTAGGACAATGAGAAATGAAGCCTGAAAAACTTTCAAATCTACCTAGACATACTGTTATTTAGTTATAGAAGAAATAACTGAGTGTATTCGTTTTCTCTTGCTGCATAGTAAATTATAACAAATCAGTGGCTTTGGCACAACACCCACTTGTTATCTCAGTTCTGTAGGTATGACAATTAAGTGTGCAAACTCATCCTAGAAAAACTCCATACTTCATTGCTGAATGTCACTCGTCACCTTCGGAGTACTCCCCTTGGGAAGCTATACACAGTTGCCAGCACCTAGTCCACCTGTCAAAGCAACTTTGGAACTCTTTTTCTGGAATGGCCTCAGAGCTGTCATCACAACAATGTCAGAATTTGAATTAGAACAATGAACAAATAGTAAAATTCTTGTTAAGCTTGGTAAGAGTGGAAGTGAAATCAGGGATATATTCGTTAAAGTTTATGGGAATTATGCCATGAAGAAAACAGCAGTGTGCAAATGGATTAAACGTTTTTCTGAAGGGACGGTATCACATGATGAGAGGTCAGGACAGCCAGTAACGAGCAGAACTGATGAAACATTGCAAAACTACATCGAATTGTGCATCAAAATCATCAGCTGACTTTGACAATCCTAGCAGACCAAATAAGCATCAATAGAGAAACAGGAAAATCTTAGCTGATTATCTTGGCATGAGAATGGTATGTGCAAAAATGGTTCCAAAGGAGTTCTTGCATCACGACGATGCACCAGTTCACATAGCACAGCACTGTGTTTAAAGCCAGTAAACAAGTGACCGTATCGGAGCACCCTCCCTACTCAGCTGATCTGGTTCACAATGCTTTTTTTTTTTACCTGAAGGTAAAGGAAATATTGAAAGGAAAACATGTTGATGACATTCAGGACATCAAAGGTAAAACGAGGACAGCTCTGATGGCCAGAAAGAGTTCTAAAAGTGCTTTGACTGAGTGGACTAGGTGCTGGCATCAGTGTATAGCTTCCCAAGGGGAGTACTTCAAAGGTGACCATAGCGATACATGAGGTATATAGCACTTTTTCTAATCTGCCTGTTACATAGCAATACATGAGGTATGTAGCACCTTTTCTAGAATGAGTTCATAAACTTAGATGTCAGTCATTGTAGGTAGAGGCACTGCTCAGAGCCACAAAAGGCTGAATTTGAAGGGTCTGCAAGTGGGACCTCACCTGAGGTTTGGAGTCTTCTTCTAGACCTCCAGTTGTTGGCAGAATTAATTTCCTTGTGGCTGTTGGACTGAGGTCTCTTTTATATGTTGCTTGCTCTTTGCCAGAGGCAAGTCTTGTGTGTTTGCCAAGTCACCCTTCCAGAGATCTTCTCACACCTCCAGTCTAACTTCAGGAGACTCCAATCCCTTTTATGTGTTTACCTGATTAGGCCAGATCCAGTCAAATCATCTCCCTCTTGATAAACCAAATCCCAGAAGTGGTATCTCCTCATATTTATAGGATCTATCAAAGTCAAAGGGTGGGTGTTCTAAAGATATATGCTCTCTCAGGGCCAGACAATTGGGGGATTATCTTCAAATTCTGCCTTCTACAGTGTTATATATCACATGTTGATCAGTGTAAAGAGTAAAACATGGATGTGTTAGGTAATAGGCTGCCTTAACCCAGTAAATTATTTTTCTAACATCCTTTAATCAATATCTCTCTCTCTCTCTCTCTCTCTCTCTCTCTCCATGTTTGTGTGTGTTTATAAATTGTAAATTGTAATCTTTGATGTGAAGAACAATGATGTTAGGGAAAATGAGGAATAAGAAAGAAGCAAAGAAGTTGGATGTCCACCCCTCTACTGGGAGCTTACGTTAGAGTGAGAGTTTTGTCATCAACTGGAAGAACACAATGCCCGTGATTTTCCACATAAACACATCCCTTTCTTTCTAAGGAACTTTATGTTAAAATTCAGCACGTTGGGAAAGATTTTCTTGGATTTCATGGTAATGTAGTTTGTAAGTTACCTGAAGCTGCAAATAATTTGAAGATTCTAGAAGTTAAAAGGCTAACAATATATAATATTTATCTATGTATGGAGGAAGTATTTATTAAATACTAATACTCTATGAGAAGAGACAAGAAATAAAGTTTAGAGGCATGGTGTGTGCCTTTTAAGAGGTTTGTGATCTACTTTTGTTTAAAGATTTATGGGTTTTTTTTTAAAGAGAAAAGAAAAACTGGAGGTTCATGAATTTGGCCTTATCTGGTTTCTACCTGAGCTTCCCTATCAGATCCCTTTCTAATCTGCCTACTCCTTTTAGTAACTTGGCATTTCATGCTCTTTCCCACCCCAGAGCTCCCCATGATGTGCATTCCTCTGCCTAGAAATTTCATTTTAGCTGTTCAGATTCGTATTTATATTCACATCCTCCCCCCCTTTTTTTGACAGAAGCATTTACATTTACCTTGAACAATTTTGAAGAAAGCAGTGACCAATGGTAATATTTCAAGAACAACTTCCTACTGAACACAACAGAAAGCAACATAATTTTACATTATGTGATATATACTGATAACAGTAAAGTAACAGATACCAAAGTGAATATTCCCACATAGCTTTGCTTGAAAGTCACATTTTTACCACCTCTTAATGTTCTAAATGTCTACTGTGGACTGTCTGTTCTTTACCAAACATAGGCTACTGCAATAAATTCCTGTTTATCCAAAATACAATTAAGGGATATAGTGCTACAGATATTTGATAATTGAATACTCAGATTAGCTGAGACCACTAAATATAATAAGATCCCATTTAGTTCTGTCTTTGCCCAATTTTAAAGCTCTAGAAAAGGGTTTGGCAAACGTTTTCTTTAAAGATGTGAGGTACAAGTCAGGTTGAGGTACATAAGCCCAGGTGAAGTTAGGCCTCCCACTGGTCCTCACTAGCCCTGGTTTAGAATCAGATACCCTTAGTGACGTTATGTGGCCCCCCCCCCAGCGGTGTCCCATTATTGCCAATCCGTCTCTTGTAGTATTGTGATAAACGTTCAGGGTCAGCTTATTTTACACATTTATTTACAATAAATGAAATGCTCTGAAGTGGCAATATATGATTCTATGAGGTCCTTATACAGTCTTAGGTGTCAAAGAAAATTTCCTTACCAAAGTAAGATTTCTCACAGAGTGAGAACATGTGGTGCTCAGTTCTTTGTTTCTGGGATAGATCACTGAGTGTAATAGACTCCAAATCCATCAAAGTTGCTGCAAAGTCCATAATTTTGTCCTCCTTTATGGCTACATAATACTCCATGTTTATGTAGCACTTTTTAAATTCAGTACACTTTTGATGGGCAGCAGAGTTGGTTCCATGTTTTTGCTTTTGTGAATATTTCTCAGGAAAAATGTATGTGCAGTTATCTTTTTTGTAGAATGATTTGAGTTCTTCCAGGTATAGTCCTAGAAAGGGGCTTGCTGGGTAATATTTTAAAAATTGCCACACTGTTTTCCATAGAGGTTGAACTAGTTACACTCCCACCAACAGTGTAGATGCATTCCCTTTTCTCTGCATCCTTGCCAGCATCTGTTGTTTTTTGATTTATTAATGATGGCCATTCGTACTGGAGTTAAGTCATATCTCAGTGTCGTTCTGCTTTGCACTTCACACCCTTTTTTTTTGAGTTGGAGTTTCAGTCCGATGCCCAGGTTGGAGTGCAGTGGTACACTCATGGCCACCCCAGCGTCAACCTCCTGGACTAAGGCAATCTTTCCACCTCAGTCTTCCAAGAAGCCATAATTCCAGGCACACGCTACCATACCCAGGTAATTTTTCAATTTATTGTAGAGATGAGGTCTCTCTAAGTTTCCCAGGCTGTTCTCGAACCTGTGGACTCAAGCAATCCCCTAACCTTGGTCTCTCAAAGTGCTGGGATTACAGGCTTGAGCCACCGCACCCCCCCCAACCCCTTTCTTAAATCTTACTTTGGTAAGGAAATTTTCTTTGACACCTAAGACTATATAAGACCTCACAGAATCATATAGTGCCACTTCAGAGCATTTCATTTATTGTAAATAAGTGTGTAAAATGTAATGCTAATCTTCCCTGTTTTCCTG